>JARJHM010000729.1:0-160497 GCA_033356055.1 Carex pumila
TATGCCTCCACTTATATATATTCAATTTTGCATTCTGAAACTTGCGCATATAGAAAAAAATTCTCTGTTTCTTGAGAAAACTTTGAGGATTTGTACCAATTATTAATGTGTCAAAATGCATAAAAAGATTTATTTGCTTAGAAAACTGATCTAGACTTGTTTCTTTATGATTGTCATGACTGAACTTATTTATTCATTATTTCCAACAACAACAAAATTTGTTCCTGCATGCAAGATCCATTCTATTGCCATTTTTTGTCATTAATATTTTCTGTAATGAGAAAAATAAATATTTTTATTATTTTTTTTCTTTTTTTGCAAAATCTATGTTGTATGTTTCTGTAATAAGCAAGTTTTATTTTGCCACAAATAAATTTTAAATTATTATCATATATTATATAATCACGAATAAGTTCTAAATTATTTTGCTGCTTTGAATACAATTAAACTGATTGCAATTCCACCATGCTTTTTCTGAAGTTTACCTTTTATATTTTTCCAACCATTAATTAATTAATGTTATTCACTTGAGAGATTATGAAGTGTATAATTAGTTTATTGGTTGTATATTAAATAATCGGTATAAAATAATTACTTTTTTTACTTTTCTTTTCTTTTTTCAAGTTTCCTTAAAACTCTACAATTGAAAAATATGTGCTCAATTTCATATCGTAGGCATTTCACACATTTGAATTGCATGCAGCATCAATCAATCCGGAGCTCTTTGTTCAAGAAAGTTGTTATTATGTAATGAATAATATTTCGTTGTGTGTTTTTCCTTCTAGTTTGGATCAAAATAAAGTTGAGTCTCAGTCCCTTGTAGTGCTTATTTATGGCAAAAATATGTAATTTGCTAAGTTGTAGGCCTCATACTACCTTAGTAACTTGCGATATAATTTGCAATTCTAAGCGTACTATCCAGGAAATTCATGACTCAAGGAACCTTGTTGAATTTGTGTTTGCTTTGTGTATTATTTTTATTTGGAATTGGAGTTGATGATTGTAAATTTAACTACCATGCATGGTCTGTGTATGCTATTGTTGCCTAGTTCTATTTATTTTTTTCAGATTGGGATGAAGGGTTAAATGGCTAATAACAATTTTGTAATTTGCTCTGTGTATTATTATTTGTACTTTGATATTGATATTTGCAAGTTTAACAGCCCAATCATATGTACTATGTATGCATGCTATTGTACAACTTTAATGTAGTTGTATGCCAAACATTTTTTTTTTACTTTTGGTGATGATTTCAGTACATTATCCTAAAGAAATAATCATTCATCATTTTTTTTTTCTTTTTAGTAATGCTAAGGAGTACAAATATTAATATATATAACATGGAAACTTTCTCAATAGTGATGAGGAATTGATAGCTGGAAGGGAAACTAAATTGCAGTGAACTACATAATATTGTGATTCATGCAAATAAGGCCCTAAAGTTGAGGTCTACTTTATAAAATCAGAGTTTAAGAAATAAAAACACATTATGTTCCTCCTTAATATATAAGGTTTGAAATTTGCATGATTGAAGTCTGGTTTACATTACCAGGGTCTAAATATTGTTTGCATGACATAAAATTTAACAGTACTTTCACTCTTTGGACGGTCTTCCGTATGCATGGGAAATAGGATCTCCAAATTACGTAGGAATAACTTTTTCCATTTTACATCAACTATATAATTAAAAATTGTGAGAATTTATAATTGTGAGAATGTGAGAATTTATAATTTGCTTGGCGCGGTAGTGCTACATGACAAAATATGTCAAATTTTCCTTATATATGTTTTGACTTTTGAAGAGAGAGTATTAATTGTCTCTTCTTCTTCTTCTTTCACTATCAACTATAAACTAATTAACAAAACAAAAGAAACATCTTCATTAATCATTATTTTGTTCTATTTAAAGGCATAATAATATTTACCAAAATACTGCCTTAGTTGACAATGGCATTACTGCAGTTTTGTTGACAAAATTAGAGTTGATTTCTGCAATTCATTATTTAGTGATGATCAAAGATTCACAATAAAATGTAGAACTCTTTGAATTGATTTTTCCAAAACATGTCAGTGATATGTTCTCAGGTAGTTTACAGTTGCTGAAAATATATATATATATATATATATATTATAATCATAAACAGAAAGAGCTGAAATATCAGGTCTTTACATTGGTCCTGAATTCTTCATTGTTTATGAATGGGTGTGTTATCCATTTTGTTGAGTAGAGAATCGAATTAAATAAGCCAATGTGGCCCAATCGATTCGATGTTCAACTTGGCCCAGCCTGCTGGAGGTGGATGTGGAAACCACTTGGAAACAGTACGGGGCTACAATAAATTATAAAAAAAGGTGAAACATTTATCAGTTATAGGCACTATATGATATTTTGTAAAGCATACATACAGCTATGTGTGTTTGTGTGTGTGCTATATATTATTATACATGCAAAGATGCATATACATAGCTTGAATATGAAATCCAGTTCAGAAAAGAAAAAAATTAAATATGTCATGGAAACAATAATTGGAGCTTTGAGTAGGTTAACAAACAAAAACATTGATAAAATGCATATTTAAATTTCCAATTATTCAATTAATAATCTAGGTTATTGTGCCAACTTTACTTTTGCAATGGTATCAGTGTGGCACAGTACCATTCCTAACTACAATATTCAATCTGTTTTACCTCTCAAACTAAGACTAATGCATATGGATGACAATATTACCTCGAAATTAATTAAATCTGTTTTACTGCTTTATGCTCTATATTTTTTATTTATATTAGCATGTATATACAGCTCATCACACATCTAAATTGTTTTTTAATTAAATTATATTTTTACGAACACTCTGCTCACATTTAGATACTATAATACAATATTCCAAATAACATTCGCATCTGATGGTCTGCTAACATTTTAAATATTATAAGACGACATATATTCTATGATATTGTTAATTACCAGTCCAATTAATAGGGATTTGCTCAACCAAGTAACGTACGTATATATGTAATGCTTGCTCTGAAACCTACTCTGCTTACAATTTTTGTTTCGTCTGTTTCGGACCGGATTCACTGCAACTTCTTTAGTCCCACGGTGAAAGATAAACAAACAGATCATCCTTTATAAAATTTATTTTGAATGTTAGACTTGTCGGGTCGGTCACTTGAATTTTGACAGGCTAGTTCTGAAGCGGGCTAAAGCCCAATTGTACTCGCCTAGGGGCTATCCAGTCCTTCATGTGAAAAACATGATCCTGCTTTTTCGATCCCAACTATTCAAAATTTTTCATTGATGTATCTCTATAAGAAAACTTTTTTATGCACAAATCTCAACAAATTTCAATGGTTAGAATCCGAAAAGCAGCAGAGTCCGTTCCATTTTATCAACCCATGAAATGGTCATGTGTTTTTTTAATAAATCCGTAACGTAATTTGGGAACATGTCATGTGAACATCTATTTATCAGTCGATAATAATTTCATGTTATTTAAATTAAATCTGTAGCAATGTCATGTGTTTGTTAGTTGGAGCTCTATTTTGTCAACTGATGAAAATGTCATAATCATGTGTTTTTTTTAATTAAATTCATTATATAATTTGAGAAAATGTTAAGTGTTTGTTAATTAATTTACTATATTATTAACTGATGAAAATGTTATGTGTTTTTTAATTACATTCATTATCCATAGCATAGAAAATTTTTGTTGAACACGTGTCATACATTAGAGATGTTTTACCTGAAATTCTGTAAATTCCATCAATTCATGACATTACTCTAACCGACACAACATCAATACCATGCATATATCTTTATACCAGATTGCATGCCAAGTGGCGTAAGTAAATCGCTAGTGCTGGATTGCAAGAAAACAGCAGAGATACCTAGCTGCTATATCTGAATTTTCTTCTCAGTTGGATAAGGCTTACATTTGGTTGGGGTGCACACAGCGTGAATTACAATAGCGGCACTGTTGGGGTGGAAGCATTTCCTCTGTACCAAAAACAGAGCAAAAGAACTGCCATTGATAAGAAGAAAAGATATGAGCAGTAAAAGAGTCGAAGCAGATTGTCACATGTGATTTTATTCTCTTCGACTGTCTTAGATCAATAGGCACCTAGAACCGCACACGGGCTTACCTTTTATTTTTTTATTTTTTTTTTTATGTGAAACGATGGCACACCGTTATGTATACGGGGTGGTCGATTATTTGCTTCAGAGCAGGAGATCAAGAAATGAGCTTCATCAAGCATTTAACATGGGCCCCACACCTCCCAGAATCTGTATCCTACTACGTACTTAATTGAATGGCCAGGTAATTGCGTCCTGTGACAACTTTTCTCTCATTTTCTCTTTACAAAATTTGATTTATTTTCTTCTTAAATTCAAAATGAAATTTCTTTCTTCTCTACACTTACAGAAGTATACAGAAGTCTGAGCGTGTCTTATACCAATACAACACGGGCTTATTGGATGAAATACCCCAACAAAACAATGTATCATTTGATTACATTTTTGAGGGACTATGGATTTAATTCAGATATTGCTAACCATAATTAAGGTAAAGATAAACGTGCTTCATTAATTAGAGCTGGATGCTAACATTAGTTGAATAAGTCTTGACAGAATCTATAACACCTAGAACATGACGTTAAAAGACAAGCTAGCTAGTTTTTATTATAACACCTGGAACATGACCCTATATTATAAAACTAATGTTACTTTCCGCATAAATTTTCTTATCAAAGGAAGCTCCAGTATTAAAAAAGAATAGGTTAAAGCATTGGACAAGAACAGAGCCCTATCCCATGCGTCTTTGTTCTCGACTTCTCGGACTGAACTTGCCCACATATATATGATCCAAAATGAATTAACTTTAATTGTCACATTTATCCGGATTTTCAAATCCATTTCCCTGTAAATATCATTTTTTTTTCATGTCTTATTAGTATAAAATAGGTTGCTTTGTCCAACTTATTTCTTAAACTTTTTATCGTGTCTTATAGAGATGAATAGCGGGCTTGATCTTAGAAACAAAATGAACAAACGTGGTCCATTGATTTCTTGGGCTGATCAGACGAAATACTGAATCGGATTACCGATATTAATTATCATATTACTACATAAGAAAGTATCAAATCCACGTAAATAATGGTTTCTTAATTACGCAGAACCTCATATGAACTGGTCACCTTGTTCAAAATAGGAAGCAAAACAAAATTAGTTTTGTTCATCTAGAAAATTTTCGTTATAATATATAAAAAATGTGCAGATATTAATTAAGTATGATTATGAACTGAAGTTCAAATTTCAATTTTTGAAAGATGTTTATATATAACATTGATTTAATTAACATATGTGATACACTGAGAATGACAGACCACATACGTCACGTTTGAGGATTGTTATCATGAGAAGAGAGCATCTTCACTTTTTTATCCAGAGAGCGAGAGAAACATGTAGTGCATTCTTTTTTTTTCTTTTTTTTTATTCGAGAATAATAATCTACTTTCTCCAATTTTTGTTCCCCGAAGACCCAAGTCAAAGATGCTTTCATGGATTAGTGTGTAATTAAAAATTCCACTTGCAGAAAAAATAATTAAAAGAATTAAAAGATCACTTTTTTTTGAGTTAATGCATAGGATACGAATTCCACCATTCATAGTGACTTTTCACTTTTTTGTTTTTTTCTTTCTTTCTTGTTCACATCTCGCCCCCTCAGACTCAGAGCTTTCCTCTCTACATCCCAAACTTCCATTTCTCTCTATATTTGGCCGTTAAATAACCAAAACATAGAAAAAAAGAAAAGGACGAGAAAAGACGCGCAAGTATGCAACATCTGGTGCGTTTGTAGGGCTGCTATACTAGCTTGCTCTTTTGTTTCTCTATCGAGAGGTATACATGTCCGTAGTTTCATTTAATTTTTCTTATTTTGTATTTCTTATTTAATTAAAAAATTGTGCTAAATATTGCATCGCAAAACTTTCATCCGCTAACTTCGCATCTTGATTTTTGAAATATAATATATACAATCACATATTATTTAGGGCTAATTTTCATATTCTTTTATCTTTTCTTATTATACAAAATTTAATATTTGGCACATTAAGCGGCTCAGATGGATATATAGTATGAATTTAAAATTATTAAATTTTGGAGTCAAAACAATGCTGATTTGTATTAACACATTAAGCGGCTCAGATGAATGATTTTAATTTCAAATTATCAAATTTTGGAGTCAAAATATATTGTCAATCTGTATTTTGGATATATATATATAGTATTGAACGTTTTATGGAATGGGATAGATTCTTATATGTGGATTCATGCTCCTCCTTATCATCATCATCATCATCATCATCATTGTTATTATTTAATTTTCCAAAAATAAGGCATATTGGCAAAATCAATTGTTTTGTTCTATAAAAAAAAAGTATAGAATTTGGAAAACATAAAATTTAATTTTGGACAGGATTAATTTATAAATCACATTGAACGGTTGAATTGGTCAATCAAAACACTTATATTGAATTTCAGAACAGCAACACTGGATGATTGCTATATTATTATTTATAGCCTTAGCGTAAGTCCTTTTAAGTCCAGAATATATATGTTGTCAAGACAAGATTATACTATTGTTATGATAATTATATAAGAACTTTTTTTTAGGTAGAAAGGGAACTATATATATTATCGTTAACTTGTAGCAGGAAAAAATTGAGACTCAACTAAAGTTCTCATATATACTAAAGTTTGCAGATATATATGGTTGTTGTGATAGCTAGGGCTTCAAGTACTTCGTTGGACATAATCTTCACATTCAAATGTTAGCAAGGCTTCATAGCAATTCTTAACATCACATATCTATTGAGATATTTAACAGATCGATCTTGGTTTCGAGGTACCTCAAGTTCTCTACTTTTGTTGCTTAATTTCTACTATTTTTTTTAATTTTATATTTGGTAGATTTCTACAACATCTATAATTATTAAATAATATGGGGTAGATATAATATATATAGAGCACCGATTTCTTTTTTCTTTATATTGGTCTCACAACAATGGAAAGTTTTATATTACAAAATTTTCATCTTTGAAACTTCTCAATCATTATCAAATATCATAATGTAAATTAGATTTTAATTGTGACTCTTTTTCTCTCTCTAAAAACCTTTTCTAAGTATTTAAGAGTTTTCAAAAAGAAAATATTCAAATAGAGGATAGGATTAATATATTATATATACTGGGTGAAACAACATGATCTTGTGCACTTCAAAATATACGAAACAGCTAGAGCAGTTGCCTGGTTCACGATCTGATTCGCAGGCTGTGAAAAGTTCAGACTGAACCAACTCAGCATCCCAGAAATAGCATAACGAGCACACTTCTATGAGCACCTTGACCAGACACTAACTCGACTCAAAATCTATTCCTTTTCTCCCTTACTGAATGCTTAAATGACTAACCGAAGCTCTAGATCCTTGATTAACGTCTAACTGAGCCTCAGAGTTCCTGACTGAAACGTAACAGAGCAAAGTAGCAAACCACAACCCATGGTCTTAGCTTAGTCTTCGTGGGTCATGGCACCCTTTGTGTTTCACTGTTTGAACTTTGAAGCCTATATCAACCTAAACATCAATCCAAATCACTTAGAACCTAATGATCCAGAGTGTCTAAAAAATGCATCACCAATTGAATCCATATCTGAAATTCCATCAATATTTATCTTAACATACATTTGGAATAATCATTTTTATTTTTAAGAATAACAAATCAATTATCAATAATAGAG
Source organism: Carex pumila (assembly GCA_033356055.1). NCBI lineage: Eukaryota > Viridiplantae > Streptophyta > Magnoliopsida > Poales > Cyperaceae > Carex > Carex pumila. The sequence goes on from JARJHM010000729.1 coordinate 7,796, forward strand.
AAAATTGAAAAAAAAATGTTAATGAAATTGTATATCTTATAAGATTGTTTAATCTTGATATTTGCTTTGAACAGCTAAACAATCAACAAATAAATAAGAAGTACCGTTGAAGCTAGTTAATCAAGCATGGCTGAGACAGCCATTCTTGCAGCCCTCAAGGTCCTTGGAGAAGCCTTGGCTGATGGAGTAACAAGCCTAGCAACTTCAAAAATTTCAAAGCTTTGCTCAATTTACGCAAACCTTAAATTAAACATGAACAACATTCATACTGAACTTCAAGCGATGCAAGGATTTCTTAATGAGATAGAAACAGACCACCCAAGCAATGAATCTCAAGTAGCTTGGATAAAAGAGGTACAGAAGTTAGCAAATGATATTGAAGATATCGTGGTTGAATTTACATGCCTAATTGGTAATCAGAAGTTTGGTGGAATATCATTTCATCTGAAAAAACTTTTTAAAGAGCCAAAGATATTGATAGCTTTTAAACGAATTGCCTCTGAACTGCTTGAGGCAGAGGAAAGGCTTAAGAATCTTGCAAGGATTAAAGAACGATTGTTGCCAACTATAGAAATAAAAAATGAAAAGATCTCTAACTTCTCAAACAAGTACTCACCCAGTGTGGCTGTCTCTGCGCATTTTGTGGATGAAGATCATCTTGTGGGCATAACAGAAGTTAGGGTGCAATTAATTAAGTGGCTAAATTTTGAGGAGCCACAATTCTCTGTTGTATCCGTTTGGGGAATGGGTGGTGTAGGGAAAACTACATTGGTTGCCAATGTTTTTAAGAGAGAAAGAAAAAACTTTGATCGACATGGATGGGTTTCTATATCTCAATCATATACCACTGAAAATATTCTACGGAACATAATCTCCGAAATATGTAGGAATGAGAAGGGTGTTACAGTTGATGCAACCAACATGGATATTTGGAGATTGAAAAAAACTTTACAAAATCTCTTGGAAGAAAATAAATATCTTATCGTCTTGGATGATATGTGGGATCCAAAAGCATTCCTTGATATAAGGGACACACTTGTTGATAACCATCAGGGAAGCAAAATAGTAATTACTAGCAGAATGGCCGAGGTAGCTAATCTTGCTCCAGAAAACAATAGACTAGAACTAAAACCTTTGTCAGAAGCACATTCATGGTCCTTGTTTTGTAGAAAGGCTTTTAATCATGAAAAAAACCACTCATGTCCTCCTCCCCTGGAAAAGTGGGCAAGAAAGATTGCTTCAAAGTGTGATGGATTGCCACTGGCTATTGTTTCCTTAGGTGTTATGTTGTCCTTGTTTGAGAAAACAGAATCCGAATGGAGACGGTTATTTGATCAACTAAGCTGGCAGCTAGACAACAACCCAAGTTTGGATCCATTGAAAAATATTCTTATGCTAAGCTTCAAGTACCTTCCAAAGTACCTCAAGAATTGCTTTCTATATTGTAGTTTGTTTCCAGAGGATTTTCTCATTCCAAGAAAGAAACTGTTAAGGCTTTGGATAGCTGAGGGCTTTATACAACAAAAAGGGAGAAGCACATTAGAAGACGTGGCAGAGGGTTATCTCATGGAACTCATAAATCGCTGCATGTTACAAGTTGCAAGAAAAAATTATTTTGGTAGGGTGAAGAGGTGCAAAATGCATGACACATTCAAAGAGTTGTCCATCTCTTTGTGCAAAAAAGAAAAATTTGGATTGCTGCATGATGATAACAATTCAGAAAATGCCGATGGTTCTACTCGTCGGCTCTCAATAATCAATCTAAGGGAAACAGTCAAGTATGATGTTTGTCTACCAAAACTCAGAACCTTTTTGTCAGTTGACAATGATGTGCCCTCATCTACTTTGCTATCCATGATTTTTGACAAGTCAAGGTATCTTACTGTTTTGGATTTAGAAGGCTTGCCAATAGAAACGGTTCCAAATTCTATTGGGGATTTGTTCAATCTTCACTACTTGGGTCTAAGAAAAACAAAGGTTAAATCTTTACCAAAATCTATCAAGAAACTTCAAAACTTGCAAACATTAGATCTCATTTTTTCTCAAATACAAACACTACCAGATGGCATAGGGGAGCTAAAGAAGTTACGCCATCTCTTTGTTCCGGTGGTGGTAGATCCTACATATAGGTCAATTCGAAATTATACTGGAATCTCTTCACCTAAAGGCATATTTTACCTAAAAGATCTCCAGACTATACAGGCATTAGAATCAAATGCTATGGTAGTAAGAGAACCGGGTAATTTAACTCAACTAAGAAGCTTCAGGATAATAAATGTGAAAGAAAACCACTCAGTAGAGTTATGCAAATCATTATCAAAGATGAGTTTCCTTTCCAACTTATTTATCAAGGCAAGCGATGTGGAAGAGATTCTCCAATTGGAAGGCTTGAACCTCCCACAACTTCAGAAGTTAGTTCTCAGAGGGAAACTTAAAGAAACCATGCTTGAATCACCTTTATTCAAAATATTTGGGGATAGTATCCAAATGCTACAGCTTGAATGGTCTCAATTACAAAATGATCCTCTGCCATCTCTTTCCTATTGCAGAAACCTCACGTTCTTGAACCTCAGAAGAGTATATGAAGGGCAACGACTAACTTTCCAAGCAGGGTGGTTTCCTAAATTGAAGAGACTGGGATTGAGCCAAATGCCTAATCTGATTCATGCGGAGATGGAGCAGGGCACCCTGGCGAGCCTTGAAGAGATTGGTTTGTGGGAACTGGAACAGCTAATGGAGGTCCCAAAGGGCATCGAGCACCTCGTTTCCCTCAGATGGATGAGCTGCACTGATATGCCTGTTGATTTTGGGGGTTTAGCTAAAGGAACTCACAAACTATTTCATTTCACCTATCGTGTTTTCTAGCTGGCAGCCAATACCACATTCAATGATTTGAGTGCAAGGTATGCCTCCACTTATATTATTTTTTTTTCATTTTGCATTTTGAAACTTGTGCATATAATTTTTTTGTCCGTTACATGAAAAAAAATTTGAGGATTTCTACCAATTATTAATGTGTCAAAATAAATAAATAAATAAATTGCTGTGTCCTTATTTTTTGTGGATTTCCTTGTGAAAGAAAAATAGAGTCAGCTTCTTTATGATTGTAACAGTTCTACTTATTTATTCAGTATTTGTATTTTTTTTCATCATGAATATTTTCTGTAATGAGATTACAAGAGTTTGTGAAACAACAAAATAACTCTTTTTTTTTTTTTTTTTGCAAAATCTATATGTTGTATGTTTTTGTAATAAATAAGTTTTGCCACAAATAAATTTTAAATTACCATCATCTATTATATTGCTACAAATTAGTTTTAGATTGTTTTTGCTATTTTGTAGACACTCAAACTGATTAGACTATGTGGCAATTCCACCATGTTTTTTCTTTGAAGTTTACCTTGTATATTTTTCCACCCATGCATTAATTAATTATAGGTTCTTCACATGAGAGATACTCTACTTTAGAAATTAGTTTATTGGCTGTATATTAAATAATTGGTATAAAATAACCACTGTTTTACATTTATTTTTCAAGTTCCCTTAAAACTCCTCGATTGAGAAATATGTACTCAATTTTATATTGCAGGCCTTTCACACATTTGAATTACATGCAGCATCAATCAGGCTGGAGCTATTTGTTTAAGAAGGTTGTTATTATGTAATGAATATATAATATTTGGTTGTGTTTTTCCTTCCAGTTTGGATCAAAATAAAGTTGAGTCTCAGTTCCTTGTAGTGCTTATTTATGGCAAACATATGTGATTTGCTAGGCTGTAGGCTTCATACTACCCTAGTAACTTGCGATATAATTTGCAATTCTAAACGCACTATCTAGGAAATTCATGACTCAAGGAACTTTGTTTTGGGTTTGCTTTGTGTATTATTTTTATTTGGAATTGGATTTGATGATTGTAAATTTAACTACCATGCATGGTTTGTGTATGCTATTGGAATGCTTTACTACTTGGTGATAAACATTTGGAACATTGATTATAAATTCAGTTCAGTGACCTTATAAATAATCATTTCTCGTATATCGGTAGTAGTAGTGTTCTTGTTCTTGTTCTTGTTGTATTTTTGTTGCAATGGTGAGGAAACAATGTATAAATATTGTAACTTTCTCACTACGATAAGGAATTTATTGACGAGAAGGGGAAAAAACTATTAAACTTCATAACAATATAATTCTTGCGAATATGTCCTCAAAGTCTGAGAAATAACAGACTCTGTTTGCCCCCTTACCTAGGTTTAAAATTTGCATGAAAGAGTATTACGCCTACTACAGAACTTTAATTAATGTTGTTGCCTAGTTCTATTTTAATTTTTTACATCGGGATGAGGGGTTAAATGACTGGTAACAATCTTGTAATTTTTATTTGCTTTGTATATTATTATTTGTACTTTGATATTGATATTTGCAAGTTTAACAGCCCATTCACATATACTATGTATGCATGCTATTATACAACTTTAATGTGGTTGTATACTAAACATTTTTAACTGTTGATGATGATTTCAGTATATTATCCTAAAGAAATAATCATTCATCATTTTTTTTTGTTTTAGTAATCCTAAGTAGTACGAATATTAATATATATAACATGGAAATTTTCTCAACTGTGATGACAAATTGATAGCTGGAAGGGAAACTAAATTGCAATGAACTACATAATATTGTGATTCATGCAAATAAGCCCCTAAAGTTGAGGTCGACATTATTTAATAAAAAATCAGAGTTCAAGAGTTAAAAACACATTATGTTCCTCCTTAATATATAGGGTTTGAAATTTGCATGACTGAAGTCTAGTTTACCTTACCGCGGTTTGAATATTGTCTGCCTGACATAACATTTAACAGTACTTTGACTCTTTGGACATTCTTCCATATGACTTATGAGTGGGAAATATGATCTCCAAATTACATAGGAATAACTTAATTCTTCCATTTTACAACTGTACCATGAGATTACCTATTATAATTTGAAATTCTTTCTTGGAATTCAAACAAAAAATGTTTCAATTACCTTCACTCTATATAATTAGAAATTGTGAGAATTTCTATTTTGTTTGGCACGGTAGTGCTACATGATAAAATATGTCAAATTTTCCTTATATATAGTTTTTGACTTTTGAAGAGAGAGTATTGTCTCTTCTTCTTTTTTCAGATTGAAAACTCGTGAACCGTACCCAATTTGCTATGTCACAATTTCATCTGATCATCCTATGTACTTGTACCGAGAGTGGAAAAATGAATTTGTATCCTCTCCATTTTGAGTTCATCTCGGCCAGATTGGTCCGAATTTTGATTAGACGGTCGAAATATGTTAGTTCAAAAGTTAAGTTACTGCAAAAGGTGCAGACTTGAGAAAATGGCACGCCGGAGTTTAGCTCCGTCACAAAACGACATGGTTACGATATAGAATGACATGACACGTGTGTTAGTTACATATCATCAACGTAAATTATTAACACATATATCTTACCTCGACATTTCTTAAAGAACATTGTGTGGTCAGATTCACTTTGGGTGTACCCATTATCTTTCATTGCTTGACAAAATTGACCGAACCATGCTTTTGGTGATTGTTTCAACTCATAGAGTGCTCTCTCCAACTTACATACTTTCGTAGTTGTTTCCGGGTACCAATATCCAGGTGGGATATCCATGTAAATCTCCTCCTTCAGATCACCATGCAAAAATGTATTTTTAACATCAAATTGATGTAATGGCCAGTCTAGATTTGCTCCAAGAGATAAAAGAACTCAGACAGAATTTAGTTTTGCAACAGGTGAGAATGTTTCCTAAAAATCAACACCATACGTTTGTGTATACCCTTTTGCAACTAATCTTGCTTTGTATTCTCAATTTTTCTCTCTACATTGTATTTTATAGTATATACCCATTTGCATCTGACTGTTTTCTTCCCTTCTGGTAATGTTACTAATTTCCAAGTACCATTCTTCTCTAATGCATCCGTTTCTTCTTTCATTGCTTTTACCCAATTATAGTCTTTTAACGCTTCTTCTATTTTTTTTGGTACATTTACCGAAGATATTTGGTTCACAAAGGCTTTCAAAGGTTCTGACAATTTTTCAGTAGTTGTATAATTAGTAATGAGATATCTTACTTTCTCACTTGTTCCATCTTCAGGAACGTACCGTTTTGGTGGTTTTCCTCTGTTATTTCTAGATGGTAATTTATAGAGAGTGTTAGGAGCACTTACTTCAGGAATATCCTCAGAAGATCTTGGTCCATGTGATACTTGGTCGGATTGTATTACTGCATCATTTAGCTTTGTCTAGAAATTTGGTTCAGTTTGGATGACTCGTATTGGGTCAGGTTGGATGACCTGTATTGGGTCAGGTTGGATGATCCAAATTGGATCTGTTTGGATGACCCGAGTTGGGTCATGAATCTGATTTGGTTGATTTCCAAATTCGGCAATATATATTTTGATTTGGTTAATTTTCATGAGGAGCAGGGTCATGAATCTGATTTGGTTGATTTCCAAATTCGGCAATATTTTAATTTGGTTGATTTTCATGTTGAGCAAGGTGCATATTTATTGCTTGATTTTCATATTCAGATTCGGCAGTAATTGGATTTTCGGCAGAAGGTATATTTGAGGCAGGGAATTGATTTTCGGCAGTAGGTGTATTTGTATTTTCGGCAATAGGTTGATTTTCGGCAGGATATCTTAAGAAATATAAATCAGAGAAATCCAATTCTATCCGATTTTCTTTAAAGAATTGGACTTTCGATTTGTTTAAAAAAATATTCACCTTCTAAAAATGTGACATCCATAGTTATAAATAATTTTCTTGTGTTTGGATTATAACATTTATATCATTTAGGGTGTTTTATCTGAATTTGCATGCATATATGAACATGAATTTCTTGTAATAAGTTAGGATGTGTTTGATATATAATTAATTTAGGATGTGTTTGATATATAATTAATTTAGGATGTGTTTTATTGATAATTAAATTAGGATGTCTTTTATTGATAATTTAGGATTTGTGATAAATTAACATTTTGGCCAGCTAAATAAATATGGAAGCTGGTTATTTAATAAAAAATATTTTTTAAAATTCAATAAAGCATCAGGATCGGTTCTTATCTTAGAAACCGATCTAGATATCATTTTTTACAAAAAAAATGAAAAATAATTATCAGGATCGGTTCTTCCGTAAGAACCGATCCAGATAGTGACTATCAGGATCAGTTCTTACGTAAGAATCGATCTTGATAGTTATTTTCTGAATTTAAAAAATAATCTAATTTAAAATATACATCTGGATTGGTTCTACAGTACAACCGATCCTGATAATTGTTTTCTAAAATAAAAAAAAATCTAATTTAAAATATACATCTGGATCGGTTCTACAGTACAACCGATCCTGATAGTAATTATTAGGATCAGTTGTAAAACCAATATAGATTTGTTTGATATCTATGTCGCCCTAATCAGGATTGGTTGTGAACCAATACTGATATGTGTATATAACCAATTCTGATTCTATTTTTTTCAATGGTGCTTGTTTCGAGGTACCTTAATTAAGTTCTCTGGTTTCGTTGATTTCTCCTATTATTATTTTATATTTGGTAGATTTCTACAACTTCTATAATTAATATGGTAAATATAATATTTACAGATCACCTAATATTATTTTTCTATATATTATAGTATATCACACTTGGCAGGATCTTCAGATGTCCCTATTGTACGGACGTCAGCTCTTAGTCAAGTTGATGGCTACACCAATTAATTTATGGTTGTCTAAAATGGACTCTTTATTATTTTACGAAATAGTAGGTGATCAGCCTACCTAATCTCCATTAATAAAAAAAAGTTTTAAGATATTACATTGTTTAAAGAAAACGAAGAACAACTATTGTTAAAAGGTAAGAATTATTATGGCTGATTACAAGAAGCAAATGTATATGATATACACATAAAAACCCTCATGAATATTCATTTAAAGTTTTGAACCAAACGTGGCCCAAACTCCGAAGTCTCAAGTCTTCATTGCCAATTCTTAGGATGCAATTGCTTCATGCAAGAATAGAGCTAACTAAAAAATAGCACTATTTTTTTGAAAACATAGTAAGAATTGCAAAAATAGAGCGTTATCATGGGTTGTTATCCCCAAAGTAAGAATGAAAGGAAAAAAATTGCCAGTTATATCTAAAGAATTAATTAGAGGAAAAATAAAAGAGAAATGTTGTAAAAGTATCATACAAGTTGATTATGCCAAAAAAAAGAAAAAATATAAATAATCATTGACTAATTGTCAGTACGCTCACAATTTGACAAACAGATCCATTGGTTTATAAATGTCCCATATATATTATCATTACAATTATGGTTCCACATAGGGCTGCTAATGATTAAGGTTCCTCTCAAACTCAGCTTAGCTCAATGAGAGGAGCAAAATGGCTCAACTCTAACTCAGCTCGGTTCGATTCATGTAAACACTTGGCTTGACTTGACTTGGCTCAACCCGGCTCATGAGTCGGCTCATACTATATTTGGGGTGGCAATAAATATATTCCGATCTGTTGAACACTTAGATTGAACACTTCTTGCAAGTAGAATGTATAATTACTATAACTAAAATAAACACATAATAGTTTTTGAAATAACACCATCCATTTTTAAACTCAAAAATTTTGTCACCCCTAAAATGTAATGTACATTTTTTTTTTTTCTCCTTGAATGAATTTTTCAATGTACAATGTACACTCCTTAAAATAAAATAAACACTTACTTATTTTAGTTCAAAATAAATATATGATAACTATTACGTATTAAATCAAAATACATTTTGATAATTGTGAATTTATTATTTGAATTATTAATAATTGTATTCATCTCGTCGGAGGCTTATAATGAATACTTCTTGAAAGTAAAATGTATGCTTACTATAACTGAAATAAACATAATAGTTTTTGAAATAGCCTCAAAGGCCTAGCTCACGAGTCAGCTCAGCTCGGATTCGGTTCAGATTAAGCCATAAAACAGACTCAAATAGCTTCCAAACCATTTAGCAGCCCCTTCTTTATTTTTTTTTGGACATGCAAATAAGCAATTCACCTATTTGGAATATTGGGTTTACTTTGGGATTTGTGTTAGATAAAACTGACGACTCAGTTCTCATTGTGTAAACTAATTAATTGAATATTAACTTTATAAAAAAAAAAAAAGGTGTCGCAGGGCTAATTGGTAGCTCTCATTGTGTAAACTAATTAACTATATGGTTTGGAGGCCTCTAGACAGGTGTCGCAGGGCTAATTGGTAGCTCTCGCTGCGCTGCCCACGAACAACCTCATTTTATGTTGTAATAATTTTATTGGAAGGAAAATTATGCTGTTGATATCAATTTAATTTGCAGTTTGTGAATCAGAATTGAAAATTTTGGATAGGAATAAACAAACAATTAAAACATTATGACTTCTTTTCTACCTAAAATGTATGAGAAAACTTTAAATCAAGAGATAATAATTAATTAGAAATTATGTCAAATAAGCATTTGAATACTAGGAATATATACACGTTGTAAACAATTAATTAATTACAATTCAAAGAAACGGTACTTTTATAGATTGTAAATTTGAAACTACTTTTTTTTAAAACAACAATACATATTGCAACTATCCATATATTTTTTTTCTCTATCTTTAAAAAAAATAAGAAAAATTGAAAATTCATGTGCTTTCATCTATTTAATGTTCTGTGTGCTAAACACCTGTGAGGCCTATGATAATAAGAGGGTTGAAGAAGACCACCTGATGTTAGATTTCATTGATTTCGGATAATTGGAGAACTGTATGTGTTCAAAATTTAGTTGAGCAGCTACAGAGGAAAAATAAGTTGTCAAATTTTAAGTGGGTCCTTCGGTTTATCTCTAATATCATTTAATAATCCAGAAGTTTCTACCAGATGGAACATAAATTTTAAATCATAGTTCACCAACCTAAGATGGGGGTGCAAACGGATTGGATATGGATCGGATATTGGCAAAACGATATCCGTGTCTGCTTTTATTTTTTAGATACAGATACGAATACGGATTGAATATCCGTAGATATATACATAAATATTTTCATAATGTAATTATACTATATTGTATATATCTACTATTCGGATACGGATAATTAAAAATCAAAATCATATATATATTCATATCCGCACGAATATTAGGACATCCGATATCCATATCAAATTTTCGAATGTAAACATACATGCCAAAGATATCCATCAGATATCAAATATTCGGACACATTGGTACATCAGATATCCGTATCAAATGTAAACATGAATGCCAAAGATATTCATCTAAATTTTACAAATGCAAGCTAATTTCTAACAAGAATTAATATATTGAACATCCAGAACTGAACGATACTTTCGGTGGGCCCCATTATTCATTGGATGTGTTGTCGAGAATATTCTGAGAGAGTGGGACCTGATGCTGTAGTCCTGTAAATTTACTTTTACCCCAACTTAATTAATTCGCTTCCCCTTTTCTTTTTCTAAGCTGTTGACCAAGTCAAACTTTTACACCCAATTCAGATAATGGGGTTCGTTAATTCCTTTATATATAACTAAAATTAATTTCCTAGACTATGGACTCACAAGCATCAATTCATAAACGATGCTTATTTGGTTACACCTAAAGTTTGAGTTCTTTATCAATTGGATTCGCATGACAGTGTGCCAGGTTCAGTGAAAATCTGTGTCACTAAAATTTTCATGATGCTTATTTGCTTACTGGACTGCCTCCGCTGTGATCACCCAGGCCCAACTCGGCCCAACTCGTCCAATGTGAGTGAGAATCGGTATACTGAATCGAACTCCGAGTATTAATAGTCAAATCTTGAAGTATGTAGTTCAAAGAATACAAGTATTTATATCTATATAGTAAACAATGTAAATGATAAATTAATTATTTTTAAATAATCGTACCCGCACTTTTTTTTTTGAAATTTCTGATACTTGCACCTAAACTGTCATAATTGCTTGTGGGGACCGCAACTATTTTAGATCTGTAACTTTATTTTAAAATATTAATAGTAAAATCTTGAAGTATATAATTCAAAAAACACAAGTATTTATATATATATAGTAAACAATGTAAATAATAAATTAATTATTTTTAAATAATCGTACCTGCATCTTTTTTTTGAAATTTTTGACGTCGTACCCGCACCTAAAGTGCCATAATTGGTTGTGGAGACTGCAGCCGTCCCAGATCTATAACATTTTTTTTAATATTAATAGTAAAATCTTGAAGTATATAGTTCAAAGAACACAAGTATATATATCTATATAGTAAACAATGTTTTAATTTTTACATAACTGCTTGTGGGGACCTAAACTGCCATAATGTTGTAATTGGATCTCTCCTCTTTTTACATATGACACTAAAAGTATTAATATCTAAGTATTGAAAGTATTTATATCTATGCACCGAGGTATTTATTTTTATGAGATCAATTATTTTTGTTAGAGAAATATTGACGCGGAATTAGTGCCGAGGCTTTGAAAGGGTGCTCCTGGAATTTTAGAATAATAATTAGTTGAGATTATATAATATCTTTTTAAAATAATAATTAGTGAACACAATATAATTAGTGGGGACCATAATACATTATTCCTATAAATGCAGTTACTGTAGCGCGGGTACTATGCGGATACTGTAGCATGGATACAAAAATGATTATTCTAAAAAGAAATATAGGAAAGAGAAACAAATGATGGGAAATTCCAATAATGGCAGAAAAAAAAATCAGCAAATCAAAACATCATGTACATGTGATTTGCGTTCTTCTTTAAATTTAAGGAGGATTAACCAACAAAATAAATACATGGTGACTAAAACAGCTTTTAATCCAAATTAAACATATTTAGCTGCAATATTATCTTGTTATAAATTGGGTTTCCTCTGGCCCAAATTTAATAAATATTATCGTTCAAAGCAATATACATAGCTTGGGCCTATATGACCTGTTGCCCTGAAGGACTTCAGATCAGGAAAGAACAAACCTTTGGGCCTTAACATATATAGCATGTAAATAGTATTTTATTTCAAGGCTCCCCTACCTGAAGGATTATTATATAGAGTAAATCTACTTAAGTGCACCAATGAACTCATACACTTAACTCTAGGACCGTACGATTAACTTTGAGATTTGTGTAGATTCTTTAAAAGTCGTGTATATTCTTTAAAAGTCGTGTTACACGAATCTCAAAGCTAATCGTACGGTCCTAGAGTTAAGTGTATGGGTTCATTGGTACACTTAAGTGTATATTAGATTTACTCTATTATATATACCCTGTTGCAGGTAGTATTGAAAATCTGAAACAGAGCAGATGCATGTTGGATTACAAAATCTACCTTGTTGCAATTAGTATCACCATGTTTCTTTCACTTTCTCTGTGGGTGGTGCAATGCTCTTTCCCTTCAAGTCGTTTGACTGTACCTATTGCAATTCAGAAATCAGTTCAACTAAACATCAAGCCTAATAAAATTAGAAAAAAAAAAACCTAGCAATGCACAATTCCATTAGGAATTAAGGACATCTTTGTCTGTGCAACAAAAACATATAATGTAAACTAAATATTTCATATCAGATGGTAGATACTGGCATGGGTTGATTGTTAAACGGTTAAATCTTAATTAAACCGTATTAGTTCTTACTTGAGGAACAAAGTAAAAAAAAATAAGAACAACGCACCAAAAAGAGATTTTTATTCATGTGTCAGTGAATCGACTGGCATAGATACTATATTTCATGGTAGATTCTGATATATATAAAACCTGATTGTTCCTCAGGTTGGAACCCTCTGCATGTGGAGGCATAAATTTGGTGTTTTGTATCTTTTCTTTGCCTTTGGCAGCTGCTGACGAATTTCAGCAACTAAATTCACATCATGTGATCTATAAAAATGATGAAATTTAATTCATGCTGAGTTGGCCAGCAGCCAAACCACCTTGTCAAGACTGACAATCATAATAATTTAATAAGCATCAGTTTAAATCTCTTTTATTAATTGGATCACAGAAACTCATTTCCTTTGTTCACAAAACTAAATTTTACAAAAATAAAATTACTATGTTGCACATGCGTAGAAAAAAAAAAAGTCAAAACAAAGCAGAATAGGTGGTCTGCTATGAACCTCCGAAAGTTTTATTATTATTATTATTATTAATTTTTATTTTTGGGTTGTGTGTGTGTGTGTGTTTGGTGGGGGGGTGGTTCATATTACCAGTTTCGGATAATTCAAATTTGAGTCGGATAGAAATTGAATTTCAAAATGTTGAAGGCTTAATGACTTTATAAAATATCAATTTGGTTTACTCTTTGACGTACTTTTTTCAATTTGATTTAGAAATACGTATGTAAACTACTTTAAAAATTATTTAAAGTTATGTTTTAATCTAGTTTGGATCTATAAAAACTTGGTACTCAATCTATAATTTTGACACATTTCTTGATCAATCTGTTGTCTTAGAGGTTAGCTGTAAGCATAGTACTGGTAATTGTTTGCGAGGCAGTGTCAAACCATGTCTTGTTGAAACAGGTTTCATTTGGATATTGATACAAGAGAATTCCATGAGCCCAATTTTTATGCCAGAAAGCATCCTGGTAGCATCTTCTAATTTAAATTGGAAAGGAAGCATCCATGATCAGTTTTAATTAAATGATCATCTTTCATGGACTAGTGCTGGCACTTGGTGGGGCCAGAATAGATGCGACCTGGTAAGGCATAGGAGGTAATGTAGTTGGAATACTGGTTAGTATTGACGTGGGAATTGTAGTTGCAATGGAAGGAATTGGCGGCAGTGTAGTAGGAATTGTACTCGGAATAGTGACCTTTAGAATCGAAGGCATTGGTGGCAAAGTTGTTGGAATAGCTGGAATAGATGGAATAGTCTGTTTTGGTGTTGTTGGAGCCGCATCAGGTGCTGCTGCCTGGGTCGTGTCTAAAAGATGACGAGCAGCAAAACTTCCATTAATGGCTGTTAAAGCTAAAACCAAAGCTAGAATTGACCAAACTTGAAATGTCATGAGTGCAATCAATCTAAGCAGCCAATAAAGTCTTAAGCAGCTAAAACCAAATCTAAGCAGCCAATAAAGACTTAAATGACTTTATAAAATCTTAATTTGTGAGTTTGACATCAATCTAAGCAGCCAATAATTGTCATACCCTGAGGCAGTGGAGGAGTTACCAACGTTCATTGAGAAACATTGGTCAAATCCACTCAAAATATAAATAATTGGTTCTTTGTGGCAAGCAACTAGATACAATTAACTACAGCAGGTTAATTTTTAAACTATATTAAGGTGGAACCAACAATTAGAAATTCACTACATTGTTAATTTTTGAAATACATGCTGAAGAGGAACTTGTGCTTGGAACCCTATACTATAGACTAAAGACTATATTGCAGTGTGTTTGGAACCCTATACTATAAATATCACCAAAGCTTCAGTGTCAAACCACAAAAATAACAACCACCGAAGTTTCCTGTTGAAATTCACTTGCTATCTACATTCTCTGCTTCATTTCTCTAATGGCTTCTCAAGCTTTGTCACTCCTAGCTTTGGCTCTGGTTTTTACATCCATTAATGGAAGTTCTGCGGTTCGTCGTCTCTTAGACACGACCGAAGCAGCAACACTAGAGGCTGCTCCAACTACACTGAAACTGCCTATTCCGCCTATCTCTAATATTCCACCTCTCCCAAATATTCCGCCTCTCCCAAATATTCCGCCTCTCCCTAATATTCCGCCTCTCCCGAATATTCCGCCTCTCCCGAATATTCCGCCTCTCCCGAATATTCCGCCTCTCCCGAATATTCCGCCTCTCCCTAACATTCCGCCTCTCCCGACTATTCCGCCTCTCCCTAATATTCTGCCTATCCCTAATATTCCGCCTCTCCCGACTATTCCGCCTATCCTGACTATTCCTGCCATTCCGACTACACTGCCTCATATGCCTTCCATTCCGAGCATTCCAATTCCCGCCACACCAAAAATCCCGGTGCCACTAGCTGGCACCACCAGTCCGTGAACAGTCATATTATTATGTGGTTATGATTGAGACTTGCATTATGTGAGATAGTTGTTATTTATATATGCATTATTATGTTGTTTTGTACAACATAGTTATTATGTGAGATAGTTGTTATATAATAAATGCCTTGGCTTCTTTAGGCTGGCTGCTTCGTTTGTAATAAAATATATTCGAATAATTTGTTGGAATATAGTGTTGGTATGATGCCAATAAAATTAAACATGTTTAATTTATTTACTACACATAAAAAAAAGGAAATTTACTCATGAGCTGCGCTGCCCACGAACAACCTCATTTTATGTTGTAATAATTTTATTGGAAGGAAAATTATGCTGTTGATATCAAATTAATTTGCAGTTTGTGAATCAGAATTGAAAATTTTGGATAGGAATAAACAAACAATTAAAACATTATGACTTCTTTTCTACCTAAAATGTATGAGAAAACTTTAAATCAAGAGATAATAATTAATTAGAAATTATGTCAAATAAACATTTGAATACTAGGAATATATACACGTTGTAAACAATTAATTAATTACAATTCAAAGAAACGGTACATTTATAGATTGTAAATTTGAAACTAAATTTTTTTAAAACAACAATAAATATTGCAACTATCCATAATTTGTTTTTCTCTATCTTTAAAAAAAATAAGAAAAATTGAAAATTCATGTGCTTTCATCTATTTAATGTTCTGTGTGCTAAACACCTGTGAGGCCTATGATAATTTGATTAAGTAATAAGAGGGTTGAAGAAGACCACCTGATGTTTGATTTCATTGATTTCGGATAATTGGAGAACTGTATATGTTCAAAATTTAGTTGGGCAGCTACAGAGGAAAAATAAGTTGTCAAATTTTAAGTGGGTCCTTCGGTTTATCTCTAATATCATTTAATAATCCAAGAGTTTCTACCAGATGGAACATAAATTTTAAATCATAGTTCACCAACCTAAGATAGGGGGTGCAAACGGATTGGATATGGATCGGATATTGGCAAAACGATATTTGTGTCTGCTTTTATTTTTTAGATACAAATACGAATACGGGTTGAATATCCGTAGATATATACATAAATATTTTCATAATATAATTATACTATATAGTATATATCTACTATTTGAATACGGATAATTAAAAATCAAAACCATATATGTATTCATATCCGCACGAATATTTGGACACATTGGGACATCAAATATTTATATCAAATGTAAACATGAATGCAAAAGATATTCATCTAAATTTTACAAATGCAAGCTAATTTCTAACAAGAATTAATATATTGGAGATCCAGAACTGAACGATACTTTCGGTGGGCCCCATTATTCATTGGATGTGTTGTCGAGAATATTCCGAGAGAGTGGGAGCTGAGGCTGTAGTCCTGTAAATTTACTTTTACCCCAACTTAATTAATTCGCTTCCCCTTCTCTTTTTCTAAGCTGTTGACCAAGTCAAACTTTTACACCCAATTCAGATAATGGGGTTCGTTCGTTAATTCCTTCATATATAACTAAAATTAATTTCCTAGACTATGGACTCACAAGCTTCAATTCATAAACGATGCTTCCTTCATATAGGAGGAAATGCAGTAATAGTACGGATAGTTATCCTTGGAATAGAAGGCATTGGTGGTATTGTTATACTCGGAACAACTGGAACGGTCGGATTCAGTGTGGTTGGTGCTGCACCTGTCTTTGCTGCTTTAGTCGTGTCCAAAAGATTCCATACCGCAAAACTTCCATCAATAGTTGAAAAAACAAGAGCTAAAACTAGGAGTGACCAAGCTTGAGAAGCCATTAGTGAAATTGAAGTAAGATTTATTAGTTAATTTGAACTGGATTTGTGGGGATGTGATTATTGTTTCTAGCTGTTGTTAAAGTGTATATTGGCAGTGAAGAGATCGATGGTCATATGTATAGTGAAGGGGTTATATAGACCAAAGTTAATAGTCTTTAATTTGGTTGGTTAATTAATGAAGACATTTATCTGTTACATCAGAAACTATTGGAATATTGTTAAAAATAGATATAATCAAATTAAACCCCACCTGACAGGTACCCAATTCAATTCAACTAGCTTTCAAATACATATACGTAAGCAGATTTATTTTTCAATTTTGAATGATGTTATAAAACTAAAAAGTCAAATAAGTAGGTGGTCTTCTGATAACTTCCTAAAGATTTATATAACTTCACCACTTACTTCTTTTCAATTTAATGCAAGATCTACTTATTTGAATCAATATTAAGCTACAGTTGACTAGAAGTGGAGAGACTTGAGAAAGTTTTAAATTTTTTATTATTTTTGTTTTGATAAAAGTGGAACAAGACATGATGAGAAAGTAATCAGTATGTATTAATTAATCCATTTATATTTGCTGATAACTTTGTAAATGTAATTTTATTCAAGAAATACTTGTACTGATCAATTGACTGATTCTGTCTATGATCAGAATAAGTAGTATTAATCTTGAGCCAAACCAAGAATTTATATCTTTCTTTAGTTTCCTTTTTACCCTCTTTCTTCGTTTGTCAAACCAAGATGGAATCTTGTAAAAATATAGAGTATTCTTATTAAAAAGAAATGTAGAAAAGAGAAAAAAATAATAGGAAATTCCAATAATGGCAGAAAAAAAAATCAGCAATTAAATCAAAACATCATGTACATGTGATTTGCGTTCTTCTTTTAATTTAAGGAGGATTAACCAACAAAATAAATACATGGTGACTAAAACAGCTTTTAATCCAAATTAATCATATTTAGCTGCTGTATTATCTTGTTATAAATTGGGTTTCCTCTGGCCCAAATTTAATAAATATTATCGTTCAAAGCAATATACATAACTTGGGCCTATATGACCTGTTGCTCTGAAGGACTTCAGATCAGGCAAGAACAAACCTTTGGGCCTTAACAATTTGCAAATTAAAGTTCATACAGGAGGCAAATATTATATAATTTGCAAAACCTAAAAGTTAATACATTGGCAAGAACAAACCATTAGGCCTTAACTGTTATTGAAAAATTCAAGCATACAGGAGGCAAATACTCTCTAATTTCATGTAAATATGTGTTCACAACTTTTTACAAGTACACAATTTAACACAATACAACAAAGAATAAAAATCATCACCTAACAATACATCTCAAACCCTACCACATCAACACTGCAGCTAGAAAAACATTGACTAATAAAGCAATTACATTCTACAAAAGATAAGAGAAACATAGACTGGTACATGTACTATCTGGTTTGACATGTTGCTGATATCAATTAGCATGCTGAGAACTCCCCTGGCATCCTCTGCCAGTAGTGTTGATCTTCTTAGCAGCTTTGCCTCCACCAATTCATAAGGTCTACAAAACATATAAAGCATGTAAATTGTATTTTATTTCAAGGCTCCCCTACCTGAAGGATTATTATATATACCCTGTTGAAAATGTGAAACAGAGCAGATGCATATCAGATTACAAAATCTACCTTGTTGCAATTAGTACCACCATGTTTCTTCACTTTCCCTGTGGGTGGTGCAATGCTCTTTCCCTTCAAGTCGTTTGATTGTACCTATTGCAATTCAGAAATCAGTTCAACTAAATATTAAGCCTAATAAAATTAAAACAAAAACCTAGCAATGCAGAATTCCATTAGGAATTAAGGACCTCTTTGTCTATGCAATGCTAACATATAATTTATGTAGATTCTGATATAAAACCTGATTGTTCCTCAGGTTGGTATCTTTCCTTTGCCTTTGGAAGCTGCTGACGACTTTCCCTGTTACAAGTTGGTTTAAATCATATCAGATATTAAGAACCAACAGGTCAGGTCCATCTGCTACTTATCAGCAACTAAGAACCAACAAGCCAAAATTAGAAAACAGATAAATTCACATCATGTTATCTATAAAAATGATCAAATTTAATTCATGCTTGAGTAGGCTAGGAGCCAAACCACCTTGTTAGGACCGACAATCATAATAAAAAATCATCAGTTTAACTCTCTTTTATTAATAGGATCACAGAAACTCATTTGCTTTGTTCACAAAACTAAATTTTATAAGAAAAAATTGCTATGTTGCACATGCGTAGAAAATTTCTGCAACATTCTCTTTTTAGTTCTCCAAATGTATGGGGAACTAAAGGGCAATGATGTCGAAATTTTCTTAAATATTAAAACAAAAATAATATCTGTTTACTAATGAGACATAGTATTCAAAGAGTGAGATAGAATTGTAAAACTAAAACTAACATTCCATATTTTGTTTTCCTGCTTATTAATTCCTATTTTCAAAATTACTCTGTGATAAAACCTACGCACCTGAATTTTTTTACTGATGAAAGAATAAAGGACAGTGATGCAAAATATTTGGATTGTGTGTATTCCATTGACTAAAATATCTTGCAACAAAACTTTTCAATATATAATAATAGTAATGAAATAGTTCATCAATTTTCTTACCTAATATCTGATGCTCCATTTCTTTTCCTAGACCATCCATGCTGAATTAAGATGTCACAAATTTCTTCTCTCGCACTACTCTTGAACATGTCATCTAAGTTCAGATGTCATTTAAACAAAACCTAAAAAGGGAAAAAGATGAACAAAATTCCCATTTATTATAATTTGAATAGAGAGATGAACAATTAAGTTCGCAAACATCGGTTACGAGATTAATATGGTAAAAAAAAAATTAAAACTAGATTACTTCTAATATGATATAACTAGAATTAGAATTCTCATGAAATATTTTGGAAGCAAATTCTATAAAAAGTAATATGATCATATATTTAGATTTAGTTTTGACAGGATGGAAAGAACAAACAAAAATGTAAAAAAAAATATAATAAAGCTACACACTAAATTTATGCAGCCGCAAATTACATCAATTATATTCCTCTACTTCATACTTTCCTTACAATGTCTCTCCACATAAAAAAATTCTAAATTAAGTAATAAAGCGTCAAGAGTCTGCCGTAATTCTCAGCAAAATTTACAATTTCACAAATTACTTGTATAAACCAAATTACAAGGGGCATTTTTATACAAACTAATTACTAATTTGACAATAAATTCTAACCATTGTGTACAACCACGTACCCTGAGCAGATCGAGACGAATATTTTGGCAGAATTAATTGAAATGTAAACCTATATATGTATTTTTTTTTCCACCTAGAATTATCTAAATTTGAAGAGTTTAGATAGTAATTTAGGGTGAGATGTATTGAATGTGTGTACTATAGTGATCTTCTAAAAGATAGAGAGGCCGGAGAAGTATTCAATGTGTGTATCTCTTAAAAGATTAGTATGTATTGTATTTGGTGCTTTATTTTATTAATTATATTGAATAAGTTTTTGGAAGGAACACACAGACTAAGCTGAATTTGAGTTACTCCGTTTCAAATTAGTAAGAATATTAAAGGGGTCGGATGAATTTTTTAAATTGGATTAGATTGACTCAGATTCTAATTGAACGGTCCATTTTCTTAATTCAAGTTTTACGTAATGTAGAGATAAAGAGTTACATACTACAAGACAGACCTAAATACTGCAAAGAAATTTTAAAAACAGCCCTCAAATTATTTTCAAATTTCAACATTTTCTTAAATGATTAACGAGGAATGACCATGGTTTGTATCTCTACCTAACAAAAAACTACGATGCTTTCAATTTTACCTGTCAAAATAATCATCGCTTTGATATATTAATTGACATGATATTATACAAATTCCGTAAGTTTCAAAGAAAGTTGAATTTTAAGAAAAATAGAGCCAAACCAAATATTTATTTATTACTATAGTGATTTAGAAATTAATTATTTATTATTGTAGAAATTTTAATGATACTTGCAACAATATAATAAATGAATAAAGATGAGTAAATCGAGAGAGAAATTTTTTTATTATTTATTTAATACATAATAAGGATAGACAAATTAAGAAAGGAATCTATTTATTTATTATAGTACTAAATAGGGATAAACGAATAAAGAAAAAAAATCTCATATTTTATTTTAGTACTAAACAAGGATTGTTTAATTTATTATTAAATAAGGATATGATAATTTATCTTTCAAATTGGAATATAATTTTACAAAGCACACTTTCTCCTATTTTTTAAAAAGCGTCTAATTGTCCACAGTTTTTCCACAAAAAAATTGAACAGATGTTTATTCGCTGTATATTTGTTAATCACATGGCGGAAAATCTTATTCACTTAATTTCAAGATCATTTCCTCCTCTGTCAACTATTTATCAGCATATTATAATTGATATTCATCTCTGCTCATATACGTACAAGCCTGTTATTAGGAAAAATAAATAATGTATATACTCCAACAAATTAAATCAAATTATTCGAATATTTTTTACACCTGCCAGCCTAAAGAAGCCAAAGCATTTAATACATATTTGATAATTATCTCGCATAAGCCTAGAAACCATAACAATAGTGAACAAAAATTAACTATGTAGTACAAAACCAAATACAAACCAACAGGAGTATTCAATACATTATATAACAACTATCTCACATAATCCAAGTCTCCACCATAACCAGATAATTATATGACTGGTTCATGGACTGGTGGTGTCAGCAGGAGGTGCCGGAACAGGCGTTAGCACTTTCGGTATTGCAGGAATGCTCGGGATAGCAGGCATAGGAGGCATCGTAGTGGGAATAACAGAGGGCATATTAGGAATATTGGGAATGCTCGGCATACCAGAGATAGGTGGCAGTCCAGAAGGAATAGTAGGAAAGTTTGGTATATTGATCTTTGGAATTGAAGGCATCGGTGGCATAGTTGTTGGAATAGTAGGAATAGTTGGCATAGTTGGTTTTGGTGTAGTTGGAGCAACCTCTGGTGCTGCTGCTTTGGTCGTGTCTAAGAGATGGCGAGCCGCAAAACTTCCATTAATGGTTGTAAAAACCAGAGCCAAAGCTAGAAGTGACCAAGCTTGAGAAGCCATTAGAGAATTAAATGGAACAGATATTGATAATTTGTTAACCTCTAGATTGAAGTAGGAAATCTTTCTTGTTGCTGCTTTTGTGATTTTGCACTAACGTTTGGATGATATATATAATATACATAGCTAGGGTTCCAAACGACGGTGCAATATAGTCTTAGTTTGGTGAACTAAGATTGAACAGATGTTCCAAGCTGGATCTCTGTAGCATGTATTTTAAACTATTATCGATGTGGAGCTTATTTTAACTAATTTCCTGTGTATAGTTCATTGTATCTAGTTGCTTGCCACAAAGAAGCAATTTTTTTTTCTAGTATGAGGGGACTTGACCAATTTTTCTGAATGAAGTTGGTTAACTCATCGACTGCCATAGGGTATGACAATTGGGAGATTGATGTCAAACTCACCAAATTGATACCTAATGTAAGGTATTAATTAATCCATGAAGTCTTTTTTAACTATATCATATCAACAAAATTAATTTTTACCGTATGATTTAGTTTTTTCTCCTTTTATTTGTCAGATGTTTCTTGTATCATGTTTTTCTTTGCTCATTTTAAATATATGCATTTTGAAGTGTCTAAGATGTCATATAACTCTCAACGCATTGCATTATTTTTATGTTCTTCGGTTTAAATATTACAGATAATCATGTTGTTTGTCATTTTATATGTCTTAGATATATATTTGGAAAGAAAAACATATTTATTAACTCCAAAATTTTCTGACTGTAAATAATTTCATATGGAAAATGATTTATTTTAAAATGAACATTTTTTTTCGGCACATTTTTTTTCTCCCATTTTTCAGTATAGAAAACTCAAGATCAAGCTTGAAACAATATATTTAGCTCTACAGTAGTTTCAAGTTATTTAGCTCTATTTGCATTTGATTTTTAGTGACAATAAGTTTTTGATTTGAAGAGAATGAAATCAATACTTATTGAGTTTTTTTTATTTTCTTCTATATGTTTTATTATTTTTGTTTATTTATTGTATGCTACTTAATTAGTATAATTCAGTGCTGTTTGGTGTTGAAACAAGCAATGATTAATATGAAATTATTGCGCCTTATTCACAACACAAATTAAGAAGGGAGGACTTAAAAGAGTATAATTGAGTTAAAATCGTTACCAATTGTATAGGACCTGAACCGAAATGATCCGAATCATACTTATTTAAAAACAAACAAAAGCTCACAGAATAAGTACTAAATATAACTTAAGCGTCCCAATCGAACACTTTATTTATCTAAACTTGTAACTTGTAAGTAATATGAATCCAATAAATTATATATACAACTTCAATCGTGCAATTTGAGCATGAACCCTCAAATTGAAACAATCGATCTGAAACCTGATTTAAACTGTATCCAAATCAGCTGAAGCTCAAAATAAATCAGTCTAATGTAACCGTACCTCATAACTTGTCTGAACATAAAATTAAGAAGAACACAACTTACTTAATATGACTCAAAAATACATAGCTCCTGTATACAAACATTTTTTTAATCAATACCTAATTAAACTGTTCCGACAAGAAGCTCGTATTAATTTTAAGCTACATGATTTGAAATCCAATCTGATCCAAAATATAAAATGATGGACTATGTACTTCACAAGTACTTCCTCATGACTTGTATATGTAATTTACTAATTTTAAGTCAGTTTTAGATATGCAATATGTTATAATATGTGAACACCCCAACCCCCCCCCCCCCCCCCCCCCCAAAAAAAAAAAATAATAATAATAATAATAATAATAATTTTGAGTTGATCAAACTTAGGAGGTGTTCAAATGTTAGCTGGTAGTTGTTAGAATAAAAACATTGACAATTGTAAGTGCATCTTTTAGATTTATTTATATATTTTTTTTCTTGATAGTTGTTGTTCTTGGAAATCATGGTGCCACTTTGATCTTCTTTTTTTCTCAGCAATCTGATATGTGTGATGTATCTGAAATTTTGGTTTACCAACCCACAGACCTTTGGTTGATCAACCCAAGTACCATTACAATTCATCCTGAAAAACCCCTCAATATAAATCTCACCATTTCCCCATTGAGAATTCACACAACTCACCATTTAATATATTAAACACAGTTCTTGAATTTAGTACTCTCTCTTCAACTGATTGCACTCATGGCTTCCCAAGCTTGGTCAATTCTAGCTTTGTTTTTAGCTTTAACAGCCATTAATGGAAGTTTCGCGGCCCGTCATCTTTTAGACACAACCCAAGCAGCAGCCCCTGAGGTGGCTCCAACATCACCAAAACCGAGTATTCCAGCTATTCCAACAACTTTACCACCAATGCCTTCTATTCCGAAGGTCACTATTCCTAGTACATTTCCCACTACACTCCCGCCAACTCCGGCCATTCCAACTACAATTCCCACGACTATACCAACCAGTATTCCAACTACATTACCACCTATGCCTTCCATCCCAAACATTCCTTCTATTCCCTCGACTATACCAACCAGTATTCCAACTACATTACCTCCTATGCCTTCCATCCCAAGCATTCCTTCTATTCCCAAGGTGCCTTACCAGGTCACACCTATTCCGGCCCCACCAAGTGACACCACTAGTCCATGAAAGATGATTATTTAATTATGCGTGTGTATGTATATTTGAGAAAGTGATAGTGTAGCTAAATATATTCTTGCTAGTTTGTGGCTTTATATTTGCTTGGTGTTGTATGTACTATTTCATGTATATGTTAAGTACTTTTGTGGATTATACTGCGAATTACATTGTTTCTTTGTATGTTAATCATTTTTGCAATGAAAAGATGATCATTTAAATATTTAATTATGTGTGATGCATTAATTATGTGAGGAACTTAAAATATTCTTGCTTTGTTTGTTGTTTTATGTCTGCTTGGTGTTGTATGTACTATGTACATGTACATGTACATGTCCACTATTTCTGTAATTTTAGTATTATACAGTGAATTACATTGTTTCTTTATATGTTATTTCATTTTTGCAATGAAAAGTGCTGGTTTATTTCAAGCTGTAATCTCACTTTTAAGAGCAAACACAATAGCTTTAGCCTAAATTGAGTTAAAACAAAAAACTAATTTTAAGAAGTTTACATGCATGTGTATATCTAAACCAAATTGCAACAGGTAACAATTAATGACTTCCCCACGAGAAACAACCTTCGATAAAACATTTGATAATTAAAGCCGACAATATTGGATGCTGCTTTGCAGTTTGAAGTACGAGATGCTGCAAATGGCGCCCTTTTGGTGTAACATTTTGCGTCACAGCATTCTCATTTCTCATGTATTAATAAAGGAGAGTGCTATATTAGGTGCATTTTTTGCAATGTTGAGAGCTGAGAGAAATTTTTTTATTTCAATACCCAATTTGCCATTACTCTTAATTACTCAATTCTTCTTAATTCTATCTGTCTAACTTCATTAATATCGGTAGGTTGTATATATATAAATGAAAACAATTACAGTCCTTTTTAACAGGAAACAATTACATTCATAATTCATTTATATGTTAAAAAGGTATGATGAAAGCTGGACGACGAGATTGCCTATTGTGTATATATACGTTATATTTTAGTTAATTATAGGTCGTAACAAATAAAAAAAATGTGAGAGACTGAAATTTAATAAGCGTTGAAAAATATGTTACGGTGCTCATATATAATTTCCTATCAGACCAAACCATATGTTCAAAGAGTTGTTAAACCTTTTTAGTTGTTGAGTGATTATGTAACCTCTAACTTCAACCATTTGATTACTTGGAATTTTCTTAATGTCTAATATTAAAAACTGCTGATACTACATCAAAATACATACTAAAAAGAAGAGAGAAAAAACTTTCAGATATACGAAGATAAATTAACAACAGTTTGCTGCACAATATCGTTTCCACTCGACCCTGTCAATGGTCTCCTCCTAAGTCTGTGAGCACCCTAAAATAAATTAGCAATAATGGTTTCATAAATTAGAGATAATGGTTTCTGCTTTGAAGAAGAATCAATCTCTTTTTTTTTTTTTTTTCTTTTTTTTTTTCAACGTGTCAATTTTGTAACTCCCCTTCGACCCTTTAATCATTTTTCATTTACGATCTCTTTCTTTTCCAAAGTCTATGCTTAAAAACCAAGCTATTTTAATTCAGAAATAAACATAATACATGGATTACATACAACTCCACTCTCTCAACGTAAAAAAAAAAAATCCAATCCACAACAAATTTAGTTAATTAGGACAAGTTATGAGGGGCGTTCAACATTTTGGATGGAAAGAATAACTTTCCTTGATTAACTTATTTTATTAATTGAGTGAGAGAGAAATAGAAAGGACAAAGCTAGTATTTAGAGAAAAATATTCTCTCAGCTCTCAAAATTACAAAAGATGCGTTTAATATAGCGCTTCCCATTAATAAATAGAAATGCAACCTTTGTGATTAGGAAGAGAACACAAATTTAACTTTCATTATCAATAATCTCTTACTCTCTTAAATTCAAAAGATTCCTTACATATTATACAGCCCGGAACCTTTTACACACTCTATTATCACTAAATAATATTTAAACCTCTCATTAATCTTCTCTATTTTTAAGTACAATTTTTTCACTTTACAAAACATCCTAGAAGACTACAACATGACTTTCTAGAGAATTTCATCATTTACTAATGAACCGTTCATGACAATTCTAGAGAGTTCGATCCAACAATAACTATATCATTTCACCATTAATTAAGTTCATTATTTCTAACAGAAATGTTATCTACCAAGTATCTGCTTTCTCTGTAGATGGATCGCTAAAACGGTGCCAACAATCTGATTCAAGAATGCCATTTCTTAACAATCCTCCATCTCTTGGCAATTGTCATGCACTTTGCCTACACAAGTGATCGGATTGAGATGATGAGCTCAAGCTTTCACTTATGCTTCTTTTCAAAATCATTAGAGAGAAAGTTGCAACTGTATTTTCAGAGATGAACCCAGATCGTTAAACGATCTCGTGTATCAAGTGCGGATTGAATTTATTCTTAAGTTAATTTCCTTTGTTCCAAATTATCATTTACTTTTGTAATCTGACTTATATAAGCTAACTTTTGTAATCTAACTTATAAGCAATGACCCTGTCTTATTTGCAAAGGAGAAAAGGTGAAAACTACAAACAATGGCTTCCGATTCCATAGACACGTCTCTATTGGCAAAAAGAAAATAACTGCAAATGATATCCTTCCCATTTCCCCAAAGAAAACTGAGCATAACTTAAGCTATGATTGTCCCACAAAAAATAAAATATTAATTTGTCGTAAATCATTTATATATCAATTCAGAAACTTATATATTTTTTCTTTGCATATGACCAATTGTAGAAAATCTTATTTCAAAAACTTCAGAATTGTTTGCATCTTTGTTAATTACTTACTATTATGCTAAATTGTATGTGTTCTCACATTCAGAGCTTTACTAAAAGAAACAATGTATACTTCCGCAAAAATGAAAAGATCAGTTTAATACACAAGCGATATCTCCTAGACTGAAGAAACCAAGTACTTTCATTCCAAAATATGAAATTACATACAAACGAACCATATGATTCTCAAACTACAAAACACACAAATAGTAAACATATATTAACTATGTAGTACAAAACCAAACATAAATCAACATAGCACATATATAGATAGAGTATCTACATATACATCACCGCTGTCTCACATAATGAAAATTATATGATGATCAATTGTTCATGGGCTGGTGGTGTCAGTAGGTGGAGCCGGAGGCGTTAGCACTTTTGGTATTGCAGGAATGCCGGGTATGGCCGGCATAGGAGGCAATGCAGTGGGAATAACAGAAGGCATATTAGGAATATTGGGAATGCTCGGCATACCGGAGATAGGTGTCAGTCCAGAGGGAATAGCAGGAATATTTGGTATGGTGAACGTCGGAATAATTGAAGAAATCGGGGGCAAAGTTGTTGGAATTGAAGGAATAGTTGTTGGAATAGTCACTTTCGGTGTAGTTGGAGCAGCTTCTGGTGCTGCTGCTTCGGTCGTTTCTAAGAGACGGCGAGCCGCAAAACTTCCATTAATGGTTGTAAAAAGCAGTGCCAAAGCTAGGAGTGACCATGCTTGGGAAGCCATTAGACAAATAGAACAGAGAATGTAGATAACAAATGTATTTAAGTATTAAACTTTGGTAGTTGCTGTTTTGTGGTTTGGCAGGGAAGAGATGATGATATTTATAGTATAGGGCATTAGGGCTTGACGTGGCTCAGTGCAACATAGTCTTTAGTTTGGTGGAGTAAGATATATATAACAGAAGTTCGCTATTAAGTTTTTTTGTGGCGGGTAGCGTAGACTATAACCATGCAGAGAGTCGTCATTTGTTGGTTCACTTTTAGTATAATTTCATTCCAATTTCATATTCTATTCTATGTGGTAATTTCATTTGAAATTTTAGAAAATATGATAATTTCAGATATTATTTTTAATCAAAATTACTTTCGAGAACCAGGCTTTAGTCTAGTGACAAAGACAATATGCTATGCGTGGAAGGTTGCAGATTTGAAACCTGAATAGAAGAATTCTTAAGATATTAAATAGTTGTGTTGCAACCTTGAACTTTTACTCAAAAAATGAAATTACTTCCAAAATGCTACGTTGGAAAAAAAAATTAATGAAATTTCTTTTTCAATTTATATATAAATGTTAAAAGCAAACAAAATTAATCGCATAATTATAGTGTTTTTGAAAATACCTTTAAATTAATTTCGGTTATTATTATTCTAACTTCAGTCAAATCTTATGAATGCAGATACCCTTAGAATAATACCAATGGTCCTCGTAGTTTATTGCATGCGTTCATTCAGTTGATTGCTACAGAGAATCTATTTTTTATGCTTTGAGTAGATATGACCAAGGTTGGAATGAAGTTGGTTACCTCCTCAACTGCTTCTGGTATGACTATACTATAGGAGCCTCTAGTTTGAGGATGATCTCATTCTCACCAAATGAGAAGTATAGATTGTTCATGAAGTGGCACCTGCGTTTGGTAGATTACTCTTTGTTGGGCTCTAAATTTAGTTATATATGTTTTTTTTTGGGATAGTGCGTAAAGCACCTGCAATAATAGAAATTTCGATCATCCACAAATAAATAAAATACAAATGTGATACAAGGAAATTTAGAAAATAAGTGGAATAAAAACAAGTTATATCTAGAAGTTTTTTCCAAATTCTAATTCCAAATTATAAAATTTTGTAATTAATTCCCGCAATTGTGAACAGTACTAGTATAGATTGCATCACATTATCAGAAGAAATTGTTCATGTGAAGAAAATGAGCTGCTTTTTGAGCAGTAGTGGCTGATCTACACTCAAATAAAAACACAAAAAACAAAATAGCCATCAATTTTACTCAATAAAAATAGTCCCGGTATTATTACAATACATGAGAATAAAATCACAAGTTTCATAACTAATTAATACTCCAAAATTTACTAGTCAGCATATAAAGTGAGTTTGAAAAAACTAATGGTGCATATTTGCTTGCTCTCACTTCACTTATACTTGAGGCTAATGAAATTTATAGTTGCCTCGAAGATTCAAACTAAAAAATAGCAAAAAAAATAGCAAAATTAAATAAAATAATAATAATAATAATAATAATAATAATAATAATAATAATAATAATAATAATAATAATAATAATAATAATAATAATAATCAGGGTTCTAGATAGCTAGCTAACTATAGCTTTTTCGGACCTCAAAAACTATAACGCTATTAACCATTTTTCTTTTATAATGATTATAAATAACTAACTATGGTTGCGCTATAGCTTTTTCGGACGTTAAAAGCTATAGCACTATCTTCACTATTTAGAACCTTGATCAAGGTTCTAGATAGCTTGCTAGCTATAGCTACACAATAGCTACGCTATAGCTTTTTCAGACCTCAAAAGCTATAACGCTATTAACCGTTTTTCTTTTATAATGATTATAAATAACTAGCTATGGTTGCGCTATAGCTTTTTCGGACATTAAAAGCTATAGCGCTATATTCGCTATTTAGAACCTTGATAATAATAATAATAATAATAATAATAATAATAATAATAATAATAATAATAATAAATAAATAAATAAATAAATAATTTATATTGCACGTTGTCTACACAAGTGATTGGATAATTAAGATGATGAGCTCAAGCTATCACTAATAGGGCATATTCAAGATTTCTTTCAGGGTAAAGCACTAATCGGGTTTAAATAGCTAATCGGATTCATATCCATTAACTTATCGGTTACACAATTGCAACTAAATCCCTATAACTATGTTTATTATAAATATGTTATAATCATGAAATCAATTGGCATCGTATTAAATATTTTTTCAATGCTAATTAGCAAAATGGGACTATTCTTAGCAAATTAGCAAAGTGAAGTTAAAACTTAGATAAAAATTTAACCGAAATATATGTATTAAATAAAAAAATGTCTAAAAAGTTCGGCCAACTCATTTTCTCAAAAATTATAAGGATAGGTCTCACCGTCAGACATTTATTATTCTCTTCTTCTCCTTCATTCTATTTATGAAATAGCGCATCGCAATTATAAAAAATTGAAATACGCAAAATCGAACAAAACACGGAAGGAATCGGTTCAAAAATTAGACTAACTCAGGCTAGAAATAGACACTACATTTTTCTAGAGATAGAAACACTGAAAAATTAGTATATATTAAATCGAAACTAAAAATTTAAATACAGAGGTAGTCACACTTATACCTCTTTCCGAAGGCATTACGGACAAATTATATATACTACATTTAATCAGTATAGAGAGTTGCAATTGTATTTTCGTAGATGAGCCCTGAATATCGTTACACGTTCTTGTGTATCAATTAGTGTGGATTCAATTTATTCTTAGTTTCTTTTGTTCCAAATTCTCTTTTACTTTGGTAATCTGACTTTTGGTTCTAATTAACTTATAAGCTAGGGCCATGACCCTGTTATTTTCAAAGGAGAAAACTAGAAACTATACAAGCAAATGATATCCTTACAATAACTTCTCTATCGGAAAAAATGTAACTGCAAATGATATCCTTACAATTTCCCCAAAGAAAACAGAAGATAACATAAGCTTTGATCGATTGTCGACAAGAAATAAAAAAAAAATCATTTAATTGTCGTAAATCATTTGATCGCCATCACACTAAATTGTATTGGATATTATTCATTAATATATCAAACTGTTCAGAAAATTTATATTTTTCAATTGAGAAAAATACGTAAGCGCGCGTGTTTAACATTGGGTCACCTAAGCGCGTACTTTAATCGAATGTATTTGTATGATTATCATTAGATCAAGAAAATCTTATTTAAAAAGTTCCAAAATTGTTTTTATCTTTGTCAATTATTTATTAGTATGATAAAATGTATATGTATATGTGCTTCCATTCCGGACATTACTATAAGAAACATTGTATATTCTTGCAAATTAACGATATCTCCTAGGCTGAAGAAACCAAGTTCTCAATTCTTCTCAATCCGAAATAGGAAATTACATAAATTAACTACAAAACACACAAATAATAAACATAAATTAACTATATATGTAGAATGTAGTATAAAAAAACCAAACATAAATCAGCATATCAAATATATAGAGTATCTAATACATGACTGTTGTCTCACATAAATCAACATAGCACATATATAGATAGAGTATCTATATATACATCACCGCTGTCTCACATAATGAAAATTATATGATGATCAATTGTTCATGGGCTGGTGGTGTCAGTGGGTGGTGCCGGAGGCGTTAGCACTTTTGGTATCGCAGGAATGCCGGGTATGGCTGGCATAGGAGGCAATGCAGTGGGAATAACAGAAGGCATATTAGGAATATTGGGAATGCTCGGCATACCGGAGATAGGTGTCAGTCCAGAGGGAATAGCAGGAATATTTGGTATGGTGAACGTCGGAATAATTGAAGAAATCGGGGGCAAAGTTGTTGGAATTGAAGGAATAGTTGTTGGAATAGTAGGAATAGTTGTTGGAATAGTCACTTTCGGTGTAGTTGGAGCGGCTTCTGGTGTTGCTGCTTCGGTCGTTTCTAAGAGATGGCGAGCCGCAAAACTTCCATTAATGGTTGTAAAAACCAGAGCCAAAGCTAGGAGTGACCAAGCTTGAGAAGCCATTAGCGAATGGTACAGAGAATGTAGATAACAAATGGATTTAAGTAGAAAACTTTGGTTGTTGCTGTTTTGTGGTTTGACAGGGAAGATATGTGATATTTATAGTATAGGGTTTCAAGTGGGAAAGTGCAATATAGTCTTTACTTTGGTGAACAAGATATAACAGACGTTCCATCTTAAATTTTCTGTGACATGTACCGTAGACTATAACCATGTAGTGAGTCGCTATTTGTTGGCTTGATTTTAGTAATTCTTTCTAATTTCATATTATAGGTGCAATATATGGTATTTCTTAAATTAAAATATTTCTTATAATGAAATTACTTCCAAAACGCCATTTTGGCAAAACAAAATATGAATTTATATTTGTTCATCCATTTCAGAAATTAATTTATGGTACATAATATTAATTTCTTTTGCAATTTCTGTACGCTAAAACAATCAAAAGTAATTGCATGACTGCAGTGCTTTTCAAATTAACTTTAAATTAGTTTCTGTTATTTTTACTCTAATGTCAGCCTAATTTCATTAATGCAGATACCGTTAGTATAAAGATATTGATCCGAGAAGTATATTGCATGCATTCAGTTGATTGCCACAAAGAACCTGCTTTGGAGGCTTTGAAACTTTGAGTAGATTTGACCAATGTTTGAATGAAGTTGGGTTAGCTCTTTTCAACTGCTTCAGGTATGAATTAATTTATGAGACTAGTTTGAGATTAATTAATCTATTTCACCAAATGAAAAGTATAGATGTATCACCTGAAGTGGCACTGGCACGTGCATTGGGTAGATTACTGGTTGTTGGGCTATATATTGAATTATGTATATAGTGCGTAAACTCAATCATTCATAAATTAAAAATGTATAATGGATGATGAATCATTCATAAATTAATCATCTATATATATATTCAATCATTCATCTTTGTCAACAATGCATTTATCAGAAAAACTTGTGCGAGTATTTCACTTGACCATACTATGAATTATGACACGGCCCGGCCTATGAGATTCATAGAAACACTAGCTAGTTCAACTAGTACATCATTCAAAGAGAAGCAAAGTTCAACTCAACCGAGGACAAGAAGAAATGAACTCAACTCAAATAATAAAATTTATAATAACTCAATAATCTTATTACAAAATGACTTTGGGCTGTTATATTGTCATATTCCTTTCTTTAGAAACTACCTAACAATTATTACAAGTCTCAAATACTTTTACTAGTACCAAAATACACTAATTAACCTCCCAGTAACTCTAAAAAGTCTCTCTTAGAAACCCACAAATAAACAGAATTCAAACACATTTTCAACCATATTTTTAAAAACCCACTAGAAACTCACACCTAACTTAATTAATGACACATAGCCCAAAACTAACAACTTATCTTGACATGCCTTTTTTACTATGATTCCTTCAGATTCTGGACAAATGTTTCACATTAAAGTTCTAGAACTTGTTGTCAGCTTTCTACAGAATTTTCAATCAGCTTAATCAGAGTTCATATGAAATTCTATGGCTAAATACTGAAGTGTGTCATACAGTTGCGGATCTGTCACTTAATGGCGGTTATGGACAATAAAACAGCCACTGCTAGATTAATTCTCTTTTGTCTAAATACCTGGATATCTCAAGGTTCGTTGAAGTGCCCCATATGACATATCATTGTACGATGAGGCCTATATGTTTCAAGAGTATCAAGAAGGTACAATCTGGGCGGTGTCAAATTTGTATCCTTCGAGTTAACTCAAACTTTGAGTTAAGATCTGGACTATCCGATTTTAATCCACACTAAACGTTATAGACATGGACCGGATTGGTCCGAATTCTCACTACAAGAATGGGACAGTATCTAGAAAATTAATGCAAGGATGCGGATTAACCATACTATAGTGACTTAACTTGCAATGACTATGTATAGTGACATACAATTATGCATGCATATATTGCACATATCAATTTTGGAAAAATAAAATGATGGCCTGTAGTCACATACAATTATACTTTGCACATGTTAATTTTTTTTTTAAACAATTCTCGAATTAATTTTTAAAAACAGAACATAACATAAGCTTTAATTGTCCCACAAAAAAATAAAAAATAAATCATTTGATCGCCATCACACTAAACTAATATATTGGATATTATTCATTTATATATCAAAAAATGTTCACAAACTATATATTTTTCGATCGAGAAAAATACAAAAGCTAGCGTGTTTATCATTAGATCGCCTAACTGCATACTATAATCGAATGTATTAGTATGATTATCATTAGCTAGATCAAGAAAATCTTATTTAAAAAGTTTCAAAAACTGTTTTTATCTTTGTCAATTATTTAATAGTATGTTAAAATGTAGGGATCAACTAATAGTCCCCCTACTTCAGTCTCCTATCTGTCCCCCGCACTAAAAGACAAAAAAAAAGTTAAAACGTGCTAACTACCACCAAAGAGAAAGAATAATACTATTTTATTAATAGTCAAAACGTATAGTATTCATACCTACGAATTTGTAGTATTCATACCTACGAATTTGTAGTATTCATACTTATTATTAGAACCATTCGTTATATGTAAACACAAGTTGGAGGGGACCAGTAACAACCAGGGGGACCGCTGACGTCTTGTGACAGCCTGGATTGGGGACCACAATCGTTTGAAAGCGACATTTACCAAGATTGGGGACCACTACAGCGAATCTATATATTATTCATATCTAAATAAAGAAGTATTCATATCTAAACAAATGAAGTATTCATTCTGACGATTACAAAATATTCATACATGTTTAAAATAATTTATACAATTCAAAATTCAAAGTTAGATTCATCTCTCTCACCCTATCTCTTCCAAGAAGTATTCATACTGACGATTACGAAGTATTCATATATAACTAATGAAGTATTCAATATCTAACAAATGAAATATTCATATATATAACTATTCATATCTAACTAATGAAGTATTCACATATGACACTAACAATATTAACATCTGACACTAATAATATTCACACCTGTTCAGATTGGGACAAAAAAGAAAGGTTGTTAGGGAGACAAAAAAGGAAGGTTGGAAATGGTGAATTTTGACCACGTGGAAGAACAAAAAAGGAAGGTTGTTATGGGGACAGATAGGAGACAGATTCAAGGGGGACAACATCTTTACTCTAAAATGTATATGTGAGCACATTCAGAGCTTTACTAAAAGAAATAATGTATACTCCAGCAAAAATGAAATATCATATTAATACACGAACTACATCTCCTAGACTGAAGAAACCAAATACTTCCTTTCATTCCGAAATATGAAATTACATACAATGAACAATACATGATTCTCAAACTACAAAACACACAAATAGTAAATTAACATATATTAACTATGTAGCAAAAAACCAAACATAAATCAACATAACAAATATATAGATCGAGTATCTATATATACATGACCGCTGTCTCACATAATGAAAATTATATGATGATCATGGACTGGTGGTGTCAGAAGGTGGGGCCGGAGGCGTTAGCACTTTTGGCATTCCAGGAATAACAGAGGGCATATTAGGAATATTGGGAATGCTCGGCATACCGGAGATAGGTGGCAGTCCAGAGGGAATAGCAGGAATATTTGGTATGGTGAACGTCGGAATGATTGAAGAAATCGGGGGCAAAGTTGTTGGAATAGTAGGAATAGTTGTTGGAATAGCAGGAATAGTTGGAATAGTTGGTTTCGGTGTAGCTGGAGCAGCCTCTGGTGCTGCTGCTTCGGTTGTGTCTAAGAGATGGCGAGCTGCAAAACTTCCATTAATGATTGTAAAAACCAGTGCCAAAGCTAGGAGTGACCAAGCTTGAGAAGCCATTAGCGAAATAGAAATACAACAGAGAATATATAGATAACAAATGGATTGAAGTAGAATACTTTGGTAGTTGCTGTTTTGTGGTTTGGCAGGGGAGAGATGGTGTTATTTATAGTTACTAGGGTTTCAAGTGGCACAGTGCAATATAGTCTTTCGTTTGGTGAACTAAGATATGACGGAGGTTCCGTGCATGTTAAGTTTTCTGTGGCATGTAGCGTAGACTATAACCATGTAGTGAGTCGCTATTTGTTGACTTTATTTTAGTAATTTTATTCCAATATTATATTCTCTGTGGTAATTTCATTTGTAACTTTGGGAATATAATTTCATAAACCAAAAGATTTCTTAAAATGAAATTAATTACTTTCAAAACTCCATGTTGACAAAAGAAATATTAATTTATATTCATTCATTCATCTTAATTATAATAAATCATGGAATATGTTAGAATTTCTTTTTTAATTTATGTACGTTAAAAGCAATCTGAATTTATGTTATTTTTATTCTAATGTCTTTCTAATTTCATGAATGCATATGCCGTTAATATATATAATGCATGGTGTATATATATATTGATCCTGTAGTTTATTTCATGCATTCAGTTGATTGCAACAAAGAACCTTTATTGGATCAGGCTTTGAGTAGATTTGACCAACTGCATCAGGTATGACTAGGAGACTAGTTAATTTGATGTTATTAACTAATCTATTTTACCAAATGAAAAGTATAGATATGGTTCACCAGAAGTGACACGTGCATTTGGTAGATTACTGGTTGTTGGGCTATATATGGACTTATGTTTTTTAAGATAGTGCGTAAATCGCCTACATGCAACAAAAATTAATTTTAATATATAATTCATAAATTAACAATATATACATGGGTGATAACACGAAAATTAGAAAATAATTAAGTTAATGTGGGAGACTTCTAGCAATATTTAACATTTAATTAAATCGTTGAACTCTTCTATTTTACGATGAATCTAAATTATTGAAATTATTCTTATATTACGAGTGATGTGTCTTCGTGCAAAAATAAATAAATTTTGGAATTAATTGCGTATGAAATCAAGTGTTCAAAAAACATTCAAAAGATGAATGAATTAAAATTAATTTATAAATCTTCTAATTTTGACTGCTTGATTTTATACTAAATTAGTTCAAAAGTTTAAAATTTTCCCATGCTCTCAGTTTAAAATTTTGACCGCTTGACTTTATACTGATTTCTACATACTCTCAATTTGAGAAATTAATAATTCCATTGAAACTGTCTACATTATTCACACACCATAATACACATTTCCATCATACTGATTTCTATATGCTCTTAGTTTGAAGTTAACAATTTCATTGAAACTGTCTCCTCTAACTTAACAATTTCATCGAAACTGTCTCCTCTAACTTAACAATTACATCAAAACCGTCTAAATTATTCACAACACCATAATACACATGTCCATCATACTGATTTCTACATGCTCTCAGCTCGAATTGCATGTAGGTCAGTGCATCATTTATCTTCAGAAGAGCTTGATTAAATACATCCTTATACTTCACTGTTATTCAAAATGCAAAGTTGAAATCGTAGTGATAATTTACAATTGTATCCACTTCAGGTACCCCGCATCCTAATCAAATAATTGACATTCTATAACTCACAGACCCGTCAGATTAAACAATCAAAATTTAAACAAGATGAACAGACAGCAACAAATTCAAAAAAGACTCGAATATAGTCTATTTGAGGTTTTCAAAAAAGCAAAAAAAAAAATACCCAAGTTGCAGGATTTTCCTGTGACTTAGGTTTTTTTTTTTTAAATCGTAAAACCTGGTAATTTTTAATAAAATATTTTAAAAAATGGGTAAAAATAAAAATGCCAGTGCGGATAGCTGATAGAGATCAAATAAGTCACTATTTTTCCTATTACTTAGTCTAGATTATTGTCATTTATCGAGTTACAATTGCTTATTTTTTAGAGAATTAGATTTATTTTTGTTATTTTACTTGATTTTAGAGAATTGCATATTTTCAATGATATTGGAGCAAAAACAGGCATAAAACACGCAATTCTGACATCTCAGCCTCAGCCGCACGGATGCCTTTATCCGCATGCTATTCGGAAGAGCTATTGCAGGAGATTATAACCGCCCGTACAGATCTCAGCCAAACCGCATGCTATTCCGGCATCCGCACGCAGAACTTACCAGAACAGCAGTTACATATCTAACTTCCCAACCAATGCCTATTTAAGCAAATGGACACGTGGGAAAGATCTCTCTCTCAAACCATATAAGAAAATACACATTTGAGAGCACTTAGAACTAGGGTTTCACTCTAGTGAAGGCTATGCAAAGGAGAAATCAATAAGGAATAGCAAGTTCTCTACTAGAAGAGGAGGAAGGAACAAGAAATAAAGACGGCGTACATGAGATAATGGGCAACATAGGTGTTCTCCCTCCATCTCTCTCTATTGCTCTCTCTCTCTCTCTCTCTTTATGTACTTTGTTTCTTTTGTTATTAATTCTGCCATGAGCGGCTAAGTAACCCTGTTCTAGGGTGAAGACATGTAATCTTGAATTCTTATCAGTTTAATCTAATTGTTCATTTATTATTATCTTTGCACTATGATCTGAATTCTTACTGAGATTTTATGCCTTATGCTCTTGTTTATTATGTGCTTAAAGTAACCTCGTATGATGGAGTGCGCAATCCACTCATACCTAATTGGGGTTAACCAATATCCTATGAACATAAGTTATCCTAGATACAAGTAGAATATACTGACCGGTTGACTGCTTGTATTCGAACCACAATTAAGAGACCTATTAAGATGGTTTAGCAGACGAATATCGCATTCCATCACTAATAGTGATGTAATCTTAATTGTTGTTATTACCAAAGGCTAGAGGAAGGACCGACCAAGTGAACTTGATCCTTTTGTAATATTAGTAATTATGACTTATTATTAATATACATGCAATTGTGCTAAGTACCCGATAAGTACTTACTCAGTTAGGGTGTTGTGAGGCTGACCGAAGATCAACATTATAATAGGATTAGTAGCTCTCAGATCACAGAGATACCAGTGCAGGGCATGTACGGTTCAGGCCAAACCGTGTGCGATTCCAACTGGAGGTGAAACCAGACTTTGTACGGTTTACCCAAACATGTGCGGATGGTGACAGAGCCACATGCTATTGAGTAACTTTGCAACTGACAAGTATTAGCAATAGCATATAGTTGGTGACAGACCGTGTGCAATTGTTATAATAACCAGAACTTAGATTAAACAAGTTTGATTGATAGAATGTATGATTCCCTATAAACTCATCTTCTAAACACTTAAACTACTACTACTCCTCTGTTGTAATCCAACATTACAACCAAGCAACTGATAATCAAACAACCAAAACACAATCAACTAACCTAAAGGAACCGATAACCTAGACCTTAGTTTACATCTTAGATCTCTTAATACACCATCCCTGTAGATCGACACCCCAATCTATACTATATAATAGATTCATGCGCTTGTGAATCGACAGTAAAATAGACATTAGGGTTATAAATTTTATTAGCATTGATTTTCGCCCTATCAATAGCTTAGGGGCAATATTATTTGTGCTTTGAGATACGTACAAAACATATTTTAACGGTTGAGATTGTCCATAAAAACACTCAATGTTTGAGATATCTCAGAGGATGTGAATTCAAAATTCCCCATTGGCAAGGAACTTCAGTCCATCTTTGCATGCATTTAACAAAGAAACAATTAGAAGATTAGATCTAGTTAAAAGGTAGATCCAAGAATTTAAAGGGTGATTAAGAGCGATTAGACTAATTGTGAGTAATTTAAAAGATATTGTGAGAATAAAGGAGTAGATTTAGGAGTTGGAGTCACTTGACTTGTTGTAAATATGTTTTTTATCAATCGAATTGTTAGTAGGCATTTAAAACCGCTAACCTTCAAAAAAGCAAAGAAAGAAAGTTAATAATACATTTATCTAAAAAAATTGTGCGAGTATTTCACTTAACTATACTACGAATTCTAACACGCCCTGGCCAATGAGATTCATAAGAACACTAGATAGTTCAACTAATACATCACTTAAAAAGAAGCAAAACTCAAATGATAAAATTTATAATAACTCAATAATCTTATTACGAAATGACTTTGGGCTGTTGTATAGTCATATTCCTTTCTATAGAAACTACCTACCAATTATTACAACTGTCAATTATTTTTATGAATACCAAAACACACTAATTAACCTCCTAGAGACTCCAAAAGTCTATCCTAGAAACCCACAAATAAATATAATTCAAACACACTTTCTATCATATTTAAAAACCCACTAAAAATTCACACCTAACTTAATTAATGACACACAGCCCAAAACTAACAACTTATCTTGACACGCCTTTTTTACTATGATTCCTTCGGATTCTGGACAAATATTTCACATTAAAGTTGTAGAACTTGTTGTCAGCTTTCTACATAATTTTGAATCACCTTAATCGGAGCTCATATGAAACTCTATGGCTAAAATACTGAAGCATGTCAAACAGTTGAGGATTTGTCACTCATGGCAGTTATGGACAATAAAACAGCCACTGCTAGATTAATTATCTTTTGTCTAAACACCTGGGTATCTCAAGGCCCGTTGAAGTGTCCCATGTGACATATCATTGTACGATGAGGCCTATATGTTTCAAGAGTATCAAGAAGGTACAGGAATGGGAGAGTATCCACGAGGGTATACTGACAGAAATGTGTTTTTTCTATTAACAACGGTAGCATCCACGAGGATACCGACAGTATCTCTCCTGGGGCGATGTCAAATTTGTATCCTCCAAGTTAACTCAAACTTTTAGTTAAGATCTATACCGTCTGATTTTAATCCACACTAAACGCTATAGACATGGTTAAAAAAGTTAACTCAAATGGTAGATTAATGGATGCGGATTAACCATACTATAGTGACTTAACTTACAATGACCATGTATATACGATTATGCATGTATATATATATTTTTAGTAAAGATTGGAGGTCAAGTCACTCAACTATTTAATACCCTTGTAACACAACAAAGGATTTCCCTCATCTAGATTTCGAACCCATGATCTTTTAGATAGAGACCGTGTGCCTTTGCCACTAAATCAAATGCTAGTTCTTAATTATGCATGCATATATTGCACAGATCAATTTTGGAAAATTAAGTTGATGGCCTATAGTCACATATAATTATGCCTGCATATATTCAATTAATTTTATTTTTTTTATTATTTTTTTAAACAATTCTCGAATTATTTATATTTCAAGTTTTTGAACTAGTCGACCTATTTTGTAATATCATACTTTTTGCTATATGCTAAGAACCACATATATTTCTCCACAAACTCAAATAAATATATAGAAGGGGAAGGGAAAAAATAAAAACTTCAAGCAATGACTTCCGATTCCATTGACAATTCTCTATTGGAAAAAAAAAATTATATCCTTCCAATTTCCCCAAAGAAAACAGAACATAAAACTTTAATTGTCCCACAAAAAATAAAAAAAATTAATTTGTCGTATATCATTTTATCGTCGTCACACTAAATTAATATATTGTATATTATTCATTTATATATCAAACTGTTCAGAAACTATATATTTTTTGATCGAGAAAAATAGAGTAGCTAGCTCGTTTATCATTAGATCACCTAAGCGCGTACTTTAATCGAATGTATTAGTATGATTATCATTAGATCAAGAAAAATCTTATTTAAAAAGTTACAAAAATTGTTTTCATCTTTCAAAAGTTGTTTTAAAAAGTTTCAAAAATCATGTTTAAAATGTATATGTATATATGTGCTCACATTCATCAGGGCTTTTACTAAAAGAAACAATGTATACTCCAGCAAAATTGAAATATCAGATTAATACACGAATAATATCTCCTAGACTGAAGAAACCAAATACTTCCTTTCATTCCGAAAATATATGAAATTACACACAATGAACGATGCATGATTCTCAAACTACAAAACACACAAATAGTAAATTAACATATTTTAACTATGTAGCAAAAAACCAAACATAAATCAACATAACAAATATTTAGATCGAGTATCTATATATACATGACCGCTGTCTCACATAATGAAAATTATATGATGATCATGGACTGGTGGTGTCAGAAGGTGGGGCCGGAGGCGTTAGCACTTTTGGCATTCCAGGAATGCTGGGGATGGCCGGAATAACAGAGGGCATATTAGGAATATTGGGAATGCTCGGCATACCGGTGATAGGTGGCAGTCCAGCGGGAATAGCAGGAATATTTGGTACGGTGAACGTCGGAATAATTGAAGAAATCGGGGGCAAAGTTGTTGGAATAGTAGGAATAGTTGTTGGAATAGCAGGAATAGTTGGAATAGTTGGTTTCAGTGTAGCTGGAGCCGCCTCTGGTGCTGCTGCTTCGGTGGTGTCTAAGAGATGGCGAGCTGCAAAACTTCCATTAATGGTTGTAAAAACAAGAGCCAAAGTTAGGATTGACCAAGCTTGAGAAGCCATTAGCAAATGGTACAGAGAATGTAGATAACAAATGGATTTAAGTAGAAAACTTTGGTTGTTGCTGTTTTGTGGTTTGACAGGGAAGATATGTGATATTTATAGTATAGGGTTTCAAGTGGGAAAGTGCAATATAGTCGTTACTTTGGCGAGCTAGATATAACAGAGGTTCCATCTTAAGTTTTCTGTGGCATGTAGCGTAGACTAACCATGTAGTGAATCGCTATTTGTTGACTTGATTTTAGTAATTTTATTCCAATTTTATATTCT
Organism: Carex pumila; assembly: GCA_033356055.1. Classification (NCBI taxonomy): domain Eukaryota; kingdom Viridiplantae; phylum Streptophyta; class Magnoliopsida; order Poales; family Cyperaceae; genus Carex; species Carex pumila. Next base: position 50,716 of record JARJHM010000729.1, read on the forward strand.
AGGTGGTAATTTCATTTGTAATTTTGGGAATATATGGTAATGTCTAAAAGATTTCTTAAAATGAAATAATTTTCAAAACGCCATGCTGGCAAAAGAAATATTAATTTATAATTTTATATTCGTTCATTCATCTTATAAATCGTTGGATATATTAGAATTTTTTTTTCAATTTATGTACGCTAAAAGAAATCTGAATTTATTGCATGACTGGCAGGAGCAGACCCAGCATGTAACGAGGGGTAACTACCCTCTTCTATTTTGAGTTTTAGTAGTGATTTATCGATACTGATCGACTTTTCTCTCCTCTAGATGTTTGATTTGTAATTCGGACTAAATTTAGTGTTATAATCAAAATAAATTTCTTGAATTATGATTGATAATTAGAGTTATAAGTTAAAGCATCAGAAATTACAAGTCAGAGCATTAAACAATATAAGTCAAAGCATTATTTTTTATCGAGTACCCAATTAGTTAATGGATTTAAATCCGATTCAATATTTTCTTAGCTCATCTAAGGCAAAAATCCTGGATCTGCCCCTGATGACTGCAGTGCTTTTGAAATTAACTTTAAATTAATTTATGTTATTTTTATTCTAATGTATGTTTAATTTCATGAATGCATATGCCGTTAGTGTATATATATATATAATGCATGGTATTGATCCCTGTAGTTTAATTATTTCATGCATTTAGTTGATTGCCACAAAGAACCTATATTGGAGGCTTAGAGTAGATTTGACCAACTGCATCAGGTATGACTACGAGACTAGTTAATTTGAGGTTAATTAATTAATCTATTTTACCAAATGAAAAGTATAGATATGGTTCACCAGAAGTGACAAGTGCATTTGGTAGATTATTGGTTGTTGGGCTATATATGGACTTATGTTTTTTAATTTTAAGATAGTGCGTAAATCACCTACGTACAATTAACAGAAATTAATTTTAATATATAATTCATAAATTAGAAAATAACTAAGTGAATGTGGGAGACTTCTAGCAATATTTAACATCTAAACCGTTGAAATTCATCTATTTTACGATAAATCTGAATCATTGAAATTCTTTTTTATTACGAGTGATGTGTCTCTGTGCAAAAAAAAAAATTAAATTTTGGAATTAATTTCATATGGAATCAAGTGTTCAAAAAACGTTCAAAAGATTAACGCATAAAAATTAATTTATAAACCTTCTAATTTTGACCGCTTGACTTTATACTAAATTAATTCAAAATTTTAAAATTGAGACACGTAGATACATTACTCTTAAGGTAGATGAGTTTCAACTGTTTGGATTCTTCATTTAAAGTTAATCTGATAGATTTAAGAGTTAAGTTCACAAATAAACTTAATAAACTTAAGAACACCTTCCTTCTACTGAACAAATTATATCTAACTAAAAGTCAAAATTAGAATTCCAAATTATTAAATTTTCTTAGTTTCTGCAAGCTCCATTTATGTGCCATGTAATTTAATTTTTTCTTTTGGCCAATTTAGTTGCTAAAACGAGTCACTAAATCGTATTCTTGACAAACAGCGTCGTCAAAAAATTAAAAGAGGGGGGGGGGACAAAATATGAGTCGCACAATAAAGATCCTAGGTACACCAATAATATTCATGCTCATCCAATTGTTAACGTGCATTATTAATTGAGAAAGATGATTAAGAAACATAAATTTAAATTTATCCACTTTTATAAAATATTTATAGATGGAGGATCATGAAATCTAAAGGGTTGACAAATTAAAACATGCTTAACATCTCGGCCCATATATCTAGCCCATTAAGTTATCGGCCCATATATCCAGCCCATTGCCAGGGAACTAATTCAGTCCATTTTGCCTGAAAAATCTAAAATGAAGGCCGCAGATATGTCTCAAATAATCCAACGAAACTCATACTATCGGAGTTCAAACTTCAATAACACTGTAATGCTGTAAAGTTGCACCATGTAAGAAATTCCCAATTTTTATATTGGGCAATTCGTATGGCTCTCAATTGGAATATTATGAAATTGCAAATTTCTAAATCTCAATTATAAAATTTGTTGAGCTTTCACTTCGTGAATAATTCAAGAATAATAAAATTGACAAAATCGCTGAAATTAGCAATTAATTGCTTATCGATTATGAGGTGGTTCAAATGCCTCACATACTATATCGTTGTTACTAAAGTTCAATATGTCGATTCAAACCGCTTTAGCCTCTTTCTAAATAAATATAAAATACATAAAATTTAACGAATTTATGGAATTATTTTAAATTATTTGTGAATTATGTGCAAGGTTTATAAAATTTGTGAATTAATTGCGAATTATTGGCAACATATTTTCTTTCTGAAACCATTAAAATTAAATATATTTATTCTGCTTTTTATAATGAACTATTTTAAAGACCTATTTCTCGAATTATTTATATTTCAAATTCTTGACCTATTCCACCTATTTGTTAATATTATAATTATTGCTATTCTAAGAACCGCATTAGACAGCACTTAATTGACCACAATAATTAATTGAGCACAACAAACCAGATCTGAAAACAAGCATGTGCGTCTCCTTGTGTTCTGTTCTACTGACAAGAGAAAAAGAAAAGTATGAACTGTAATTAAATTTACAATTTAATATTAATAGTCATACTTAACATAATCATTTTGATTTAAATTAAAAATAATCCCTGGCAGTTAACAGCGGTTTCTTTTGTTTGGATTCATGTCACGATGACTCGTGATATAATGGTGGTTTCTACATCAGCCACAGATAATCTTGGAATCTTTCACAGAGCCATGTGTCCACTTCTCTCCAACAATCCTGGCGATTGCCAATTAAAAATTAACAATAATCTCCTTTTACTTTCTCATTTTTGCAACTTGACATTGAATAATCTCCTTTTTACCTACGGGTTATTCTAAAAAAAAAAAAAAGAATAATGCATTGTCAGCTTTTTCCGAATATTTTATTTATATCCTAAAAAACAAGTTTTTAATGAAAATACCCTCATTTTTTTTTAAACTTCCCCAACCGTCCCCATAGGGGCAATCCACTCTGAGGACCTGATCGCCGAGGCGGTCCACTCTTTTTTTTTTAGATCTTAATATTTTTATTTAAATAATTTTGTAGAATTTTAGTTTTCTTGTTTATGGTGTATGCCAAAAAATAAGACATTTGATATATTTATTAGTGGTGTCGTAACTTTTTATAACTTTAACTTACTTTGTCGGTTTGATATCACAAGTCTAAATATAACACTAATTAAGGACTTGGCATTGATTCTTAATAATTTATTTTATTTAAATATTCACAATGAAATATGGTTAGAATGTCTCAATGACCTTCAACTACATAAATATAACCATTATTTTTTTTTATTCCAAACAAGATGCTTTCAATGATTTTTGAATCATAAATATAACCATAATTCATGAAAAACATCAACAAAAAAGTTTAGAATAAAATTATGAAATCTAAGAGAAGACGGTTTTGAATTTTTTTTCAAAAAAAAATTATAATTACCGTGTAAAGAACATCATCATTTTTTTTCATCTTCTCAGGAAAGTCTCTTAATTAAAAATTAACAATATTGTATACATACATCCAAATCATTTGTTATGTCTCTGCATGCTCAAAGCCGTCTCACTAATTTAAACATACCAGAATTAATTCTTGTATAATTTGACACCATTAGGTACCTAAGGGGATCCTCCTACTTAATTTTTTTTCAAAAAAAAAAAAACAACAACGGGTTCTACAATGACACGCACACGCGAGAGAAAATTGTGTTTTTTTATGTGGCAACTTGCAAGTGTTGCATCAAAATTACCGGATCAGCTCGTTTATAGCTAGGAGTGTCTATAAAATGTATATGTTTGTTTATTTATTTATTTATTTTGTTTGATTCATAAATTTAACTGTATTGAATTTATTATTATGGCAATATTAACTCATAAATCATTTTATATAGTTTTATTAAATTAGTAATTTTTTTATATATTTTAAATGATGACCATTTTATGTTTATGATGATATGTACATGATGTATTTGAACTAACATATTCATTTGTTTGCTATATATTTTTTGTATTTGATCATTTAAGTTTCTTTTTTTTATAATGTTTTTTTATACATTGTCATTCATTTTAATGGATAAAAAGAATATACAGATAAACAAGGGCAAAGTCAAACCTTCAGAGTACAGGAGTTAAAGATGAACAGAGGTCAAACATATGAAATTTTGTACTGCAAATGAGGTCAATTTAACAGTTCTATAGCATTTTTTTTACTAAATTATATATAAATTTACTAATAAGTACAAAATATTTGAAAATAAATGAAATCAATTGATCTCATTTAGTATAAGTGGTGGACTCCGCCACTGCAGATAAAGATTAATTTTAAATGAGTAAGAGTATCATAGAGTAGGTCTAATTTTAGATAGCTAATATTGGCACTCTAATTTAGTGGTCCAGGCATATTTTTATAGGATTTGGTAGGCTCCTTAAATAAACTGATGTGTAGCAATTTGAATGAATTAAATCAGAAAAAAATGATAAGATTAAGAAAATTTATCTCGAAAGGCTCCAAGAGAAAATGATCACAAGGTTGGAACTTGGCATTCATTTTTCTTGGAGGTATAAATCGAAATTAATGGGACCACATAAGCATTTTTTAGGGAGGGACTCATATGGCCATTGCGGAATACGTCCAAAATTAGTATCAACGACCTCATACATTGTGGCTAGCGTTAGCCAAACTTTTTTATTATTTTAATTCAATCAAGATGAATTAATATATATTTCTCTTAAGGACGTCCTTCAGAAATCTGTCGTGCAGAGGAAGGAGATGGGAGACGAAAGAAGAAACACGAGCTCGTGATACTTCGTTTACATTTCAAGTAATTGGTGCGAGTAATTTTGGCGGGCAGCTAAAATTAGCTCACGTTACTTCGTTTAGGGAGGGACTCATATGGGAATACGTCCAAAATTAACACCAATGATCTAATACATTGCGGCGAGCACTAGCCAAATTTTTTTATTATTTTAATTCGATCAAAATGAATTAATGTATTTTTTTTAAGGACGTACTCTAGAAACCTATCGCACAAAAAAAGAGGACAGGAGATGAAGAAAGGAACACGAATCCGTGTTACTCCGTCTACATCTTGAATTGGAGAGGAGGTATTTGGTCTGACCGAGCAGTCTAAGATTCATTTCTCCTCTGCACAGTGATTTCACTTTCTCTCCCTCGGACCTGCAATTGAAGCACAGCCTTAGGATTGTCTACACTATTTTATTCATGCGATTATAATTTTTTTTTTTCTCGCCACAGATAATCCCGGAATCTTGCGCAGAGATTGCAGAAACCATGTGCTCTCCAACAATTCGGGCGCTTTCCACAATCTGCAAGTAGACAATTAATAATAAATGCTTTGTCGTTTTCTTACCACTTTTTTTTTTTTTTTTTTTTTTTTTGATGAAACGTTTTCTTACCACTGACCCTTGACCCGGCGCTACGCTGGATAAAACAAGGAGGTTTTGCCACGTGGCAATGTGCTGCTGGATTTTGCAGCTGTACGACATGTTACGGACATGTCACAGGATCAATCCTTTATATATTTTTCTATTTACAGAGCTAGTTTAACTTCATGTAACAATTGACAATGGAGATAAAATGAAAAAAAAAGAGGAAAAAGTATTTGACTGATGTACTGTATGAATCCAATCTAGCTCTGTCAATATCTTTATCTCTAAAATCTCCCGTTGTTCGAACTCCAATTTTAAGTAAAACAGATTGGTATGTTATAGTTGGTGTAGAAAAATAAATAATAAAAAATACATGATATGATGAATGGTCTTATTTAATTAAGAATAATAATATATTGAAATGGATTTGGGAGGAAATGAACATTTTTGGATCAAATTCGAAGAATTATTTTAATCAATTATTTTGATAACAGATTTAGATGTGGATAATTCTAAAGTACATCTAAATATTTATGTATATCTTGTTTAAGCATTAATTTAGAATAATAATTGGTAATATTTAGAAATCAATAACAAATTAAGTTGAGTACCTTTATATTAGAAAAAAATTATCATAAATTTTTACCTCCAAATAAATATATTTATCATGAGGAGGGCTCAAATGTCCCATTATTTCTTGCATTATTTCTTGCTCCCAAACGTACTCCAACATTTTTATCTTAAATTTCAAAATTCAAATAGAAGATCTGAACAGCCCAATATGATATTCATGCTAAAATATGATTGGAGACCAAATTTTATATTTTTTTGGAAATTTTTTACTATTTTTTAAGAAAGGTACAAAATCATTGTTTTAGATGGTCCACAATTTTCTGAAAAATAGTGATTTTGTACCTATCTTAAAAAATAACAAAAAATATTCAAAAAATATAAAATTTGATTTCTAAGAACATTTTAACATGGATATTATGTTGAGTGGTTCAGATGCTTTATTTGGACTTTAAAATTAAAAATAAAAGTATTGGATACAATTGAGGTATAAAGCAATGGAGCATTTGAGTCATCTCGTTTATCATATATTATTTTCTTGAATAAAAGGAAAAAGGTTAATATATTTTTTCTGAACTTTACATTTTAGTCGTAGAATATATTTTAAAACAGGTTAACAGTTTATACACAACAACTTGGATATGTGTTAATTAAATTAACTTTTAGACATTGTCTGAACTCTGAAGTATGATGTTTGTGTTTTAATAAACATGTTATATTTATATTTGAGAAAAAGAAAAGAAAAAACAAAGTAATTGTTTCTAATAGTGCAGCCAATGCAGTACAATTTGTCTTCAACTTGTAATCCACATGTCAATAAAAATTTACAAAGAAAACAACTGCGAATGTTACAGTTACATTTTCCGATTTTCGCTTTATGCGTTGATTCCTGATCATCTACAGTACAACGCAATGATTGACAGCAGATCCACGCCGTTGATCCTCATCCAACAGCTGTAATCTACAATGTACGGCGGATCAGTTATTCATATCTGCCCGCGCACTTCTTTGATACAGCCAAGTTCTGCAACTTCTTACGGACACGTGTCGGTTGAATTCTAAATCTCTAAGGTAACATCATATTTATTGTTAGATCTAGGACGTCCGATCATAATCTGGGTCCTTCAGAGCAAATCAGACGGTTCTTATGTAAACACAAAATTTCTATTACCTAAGGGTATTTAATTTTGTCGGTATTGATTATCTTTAATTGAGAGTTAATTAATTTATTTTCGCCATCAAAACATCTCCAACCACAAAAACTAGCATCCTTGTTTTCTCCGTCAATCTCTCTCTCGGTCTCTTTCTTCCACCGCTTCTTTTAAATCGAGGCCTCCCTCCATTTTATTTTCTCAATGATCCAACTTCCAAATCCCAGAGCTAGATCTAAACCGATTGCTAACCCTAGTCCAGGCCTCCTCCTGTCGCCATGGCTGCTCTCCTCCGAGCTCCGCTTTCCTCTGGAATCCAATTCGCTTCCAGGGTCTCCGATGTTGAATCCATTGATACGCCCTTCGGGAAATCTATGATTGTTGTCAGTTAGATGCTTCCCCCTTTCTCTCAATTTGGGGAAATTTAACCCTGACCTTAATTTTATGGGGCTTTTTCTTTTTTAATCAGATTAATGATCGATTGATGAAACGGAGCAGATCACTCACCGCGGGTTTGATTGTCCAAGGATCAGACCAGTAAGTGATTTATTGATTATTGGTTTATATCGGGAAGGATATTAGATAGAAATTTAATTTCATTGAATTTTCACTTGTGTCGAACTGAAAGTAGAAACACATAATTAATTGCAATGCAATAGTCGAATATAGTAATCGCCAATATCATATGGACTATTCAAATTGATTTGGCGTTCATTCATAGCCAAATACAATACATCTTATTTGTAACCTAGTATTGATGAACCAGAATGTTTTTTTTATAAATCGTAATTCAAAAAAATATTAACAAAAGAGGGTGATTGCATTGAAAGTTACAAAAACCATCAGTACCAAAGGTAAGATTTGGTACACCCCATGGGGTATCGAATCCTACCTTCGGTACACCCCCTGTCACAAGCTGCACACAAGACCACACCCAATTTTGTAAAAAATTGGGTGTACCGAACCATAGACTCGATATCCAGGGATTCGGTCACCCGTGTGTACCAAATCTATTGTTCTATACAGCCCTTTTTTCTATAGCCTACTGTAGAGCATAGTGACAAATGAATTATTCGGATTCGGTTCGGCGAGATCAAAAATTCGTGATTTGGGAATAATTCGGGAATAATTCGGGTATAATTCGGGAATGATTCGGAATTATCTGAATCAAAAATCTCAATCCTGCAAAGGAGCAAAAAAAAATAATAATAAAATAACTATTCTTGGAAAAATTTGTGAATAATTTGTAAAATTCGGAAAAAGTTCGTAAAATTTCGCTAATTATTTGGGTTTAATTCGGTCAAAGTTCGGTCAACCAAATAATTCGGTGTTCAGTTCGGCATCACTCCAAAAAAGAATTAAACGGGTATAATTTGGATATCTTGTCACTATGTTGCAGAGGGGTAAAAGGAGGTGGTTTGGTACACCTTGGGGTGTACCAAATCATCCATTCGGTACTGATGGTTTTTGTGAAAAATCACCCAATCAACCTCTTTTGTTATATTTTCTTATTTTTAATTACGTTTTATAAAAAAAATTCTATGAACCATGGGGTATGAGCTAATTATAGTCGGAGTGTTTTTCTCTTTTATTTTGGCCTTTGTTTACTTATATGTTGGATCAAGTTCTTTCTGTTAGTTTGACAAGAAAATTTCATTAGTTGAAAGTGAAATATGTCTCTTTATCTCCTTTTTTAAGGTGGAAACGTGGACATGTAGCAAAGGCTTCCCAAGAATCAGATATTCAACCAACAACTTTGGCTGATAGCAAATTGGCTGGTCGGGGTCAATGCATTGATGGTCTTGAGGTGCTGAAAAACAGGTTTTACAAATTCAAGGAGAGTGACTACCTGTAAGTGAACTTGGATGTAAATTGCTTTATATTTTGAAAATCAGGAATTTTACAACTTGATTTTACTAATTTGTGGTTGTTCTTTCTCCTATAGGGCAAATTCTGATTATTATAAAAAGCTTGCTCAGGGCCAAGATCCAAAGGTAAAGCGCAGTGACTATTGGGTTTATTTTGATTTTAAAATAACACTAAATTAGAATAAAAAGACCTGTAAATAAACCTCAAATTAAAATAAGAAAAATTGAGTAATTTCACATATACTGTTGCAAAATAGTGCAAAGTATCCTTTGTACAGCTTTCAAGGGGAGTAATGATCAACCACAAAACATCACAAATTTTGATTCGGTAAAGCGGGTTAGTTAGGAAACTTGTGTTGATTAACTTTTTGTGTTTCAGAGAGAGGGTGGGGGGTATAAGTGAACTTTTCTGGTTTAGAGGGATATATCAGGATAGGTTTCGATTTGACAAGGTACCTGTGGTATTGGTTTATCTGGGCTTTACCTGAGTGATAAATTTAAAATAAATTAAAAATTAAAAAAAATCAATATGAGCTAGTGTCTGACCTTAAATCGTCTTGTACCTATACAGACATGTTGGTACCATACAGGAACACCTGTATGGTATTCATGTCCACTTTGGTGATTTTATTTACAGAAAAGACAACCTGATTTTCCAATTTTGTTATGAAGTACATAATTTTAGATGGACAATTTGTCTTACAATACAATTTTTCTTGCAGTACTTTATTGTTGCATGCTGTGACTCTAGGGTTTGCCCCACCAAGATTTTAGGAATCCAACCAGGTGAAGCTTTCACTGTACGCAATATTGCAAATCTTGTTCCTCCTTATGAGGTAACTCTAAATGTCAAAAAAAAATTAAGTTCTTTGCTTACTTTTCACAACTCATTGCTTGAAATTCACTACATCAGTTTCTTCTCTATTTTTTTTCCCCAATTGTAGCATGGGCCGTCGGAGACAACTTCTGCTCTTGAATTCGCAGCCAGCCTTCCATTGGTACTACTTTCTGGCTATAAAATTGAACTAACTAACTTTTACTGAATTATATTATCAAAATAAGTAACTCTGGTATTAATATGTTCAGATTAGGGACATATTAATTATTGGTCACAGCAAATGTGGGGGCATTAATGCACTTATGCAAAATGATGGTGATTGTGGGTATGACTTGGTTTCTCACAACTTTTTTTAATTTTTATTATTTATATATATTTTTTAATTATTTTCTTTTCATATGTGTACAACATATTTCAGAGAACGTATCAAAGGTTGGCTTTCAGTTGCTAAGAGTGCAAGACTAACCACAAAAGCTGCATATGGATACTTGAACTTTGATAAACAATGCCACCATTGTGAAATGGTACCTTTCAATCACTTCTTTTCCTCTCCCTTGCTCACTGTATTAGTTAAAGCATGACGCATTACATATTTTTGTTTTTGGTAGTCAAATGCAATTAAATGGCATACACATTATTACCTGTAGATAATTTCCTTCTGTATTGTTTTGCTTTATAGACAATCATGCAATGTAATCATTATTACATAAAAAAAAATTATTATAAAGGAAAATAAAAAATGAAGAGCTGATACTTAACAAGGTTGAATTTTACTGAAGGTCATTGAAGTAATACCAAAATTTTAAATTATTCATGATGTGTCTTTTTATCATAACAGTTCCTAAACTTTTGCTTAGTTCCAATCCGTTCATTCAACTTGTTTAAAAGCACAATAGATAGAAAATATGGCTGTCAATAATGAAACTCTGAACACACTAATTAAAGCCCAGCCTATGTATAGTGCTATGTTTGTAAATAACATTTTCCTATAATATATTTCCTAGCTTGGCACTTGTCAACCAACCATAAAAAAAAAAGCCCAGCCTATGAGTTGTCAAATCCCACAATTTTTTAACAAACCCATTATTTTGTTTTGAAAACTAATGTGTTTGGAAAATTTCCTGAGAAATCCAATGATGTAAAACATTTTTGCTGTCAATCTTGTGGGAAATTATTGTTTTCATAGTATAGTTGGTAAAATTGAGTTGTTATTATTAGACTAATAAATTGACCAGTCAATTCTGCATTTGACAATGTTAAACTTGAGAGAATCACAATTGGGTAGCTAGTTTTGAGCATGGCTACCTCGTAGTTAACCACTGGTGAAACATACCTTCGTAGTATAGTCCCCAAGGCCCAAGACATGCCTATTTCACTATTTGAAATCTTTAAAATTTGATGTATTTTTACCTTTCATTTTGTTAACAGGAATCAGTTAATAGTTCACTCCTAAACTTACTGACATACCCATGGATAGAGAAGAAGGTCAATGAAGGGAAGCTTAACCTTCATGGAGGCTACTACAACTTTATAGATTGCTCTTTTGAGTACTGGACGCTTGACTACCGGCAAGAACTGGAGGGAGGCAGCAAATACGGCTTCAAAAACCATTCCGTATGGCGCTGAGCCTTAATTTCTAATTTGTCAATGAGCATATATTCCTCTTTGTTTTTTCTTTTATTATGGTTCTGACATGACTTGGGTCACCTGATCCTTTCTGATATGCTCTGAGTTGGTATCCCATGAAGATGCTGGTGTTATATCTCATGCATTTAATACTTCTATTTATCAAATGTTAACTTACTGTAGAAATCTTCTGATTCCAACTGAATATGCTATGAAAATAATCATGAGATTGTCGTTATTGTAATGAGTACATTTTTTTTTTCCAGACGAATAAATGAGTTCATTTTAATGCTTTGTCCAGTTTCTTCAACGATTTGTTTTCATAGAAAATACAGAATACGTGAGAATCTGATTGTCTATGGATGGTGTAGTTTATGACGCTCAACCAAGTTTTAACTTCTCACATTTTGAATTTCACTAATTCATTGAGATTTTTTGTTAATGGCATACTGTACTACACGAATGTCGGTGGTTGTATGAAGGCTAAATATTTTATCATAAAAAAAAATTACAATATTATCCAAAAGTCCGGTCATTTGACATTAGAAACAAAAAATTAGTAAATCACCAAAACAATTACTGTTGAAATTTTAGTTTGAAAACTCAAAATTCTCATTTCAATATGTTTGTCTAAAATCTCCTTTAGTAATATTTAAAAGTTTGAGAGACCAAAGTGAAACTTTTTATATCTAATTGAAGAGGCGCCTGTCAGATAAGCCTCATTATTATCATTTTATTCTGTTATACGTTTGATTTACTTTTCTTTGTTAACCGGTTTAATTATTTAATAATTGTCTTAAAGATTCTCTCTCCCCGTTTTGTATTAGAAATTGATAATTAAGTCTAAAGAGTAACTCCTCATGATATATATACACTCCCTCTCCTCTGTACGGAAGAGAGAAAATAATTCATTCTTATTAGTTTTGATAGCATGTAACGCTCTGTTTTCTTAAATAAATTTATTGATTACATACAACAATTTTGTTATTGTGATATGGGTCAACATGCCATTTTGTTAGTTTGACTGTCAAAAATTGTCACTGTCCAATGGAAGACAATGGTATTCTCTAGGAAAGTAACCTTGTGATTTCAAAAGGCGTTCAATCCTTATTGACATCAAATCTCAATACAAAAATACACCAAATTCACCAAACCAAAGAAGAGAAAAACATAGCCAACCGCCTTTTATTCAAAGCACCAAAAAAAATCTAAGACGATTATGGCATCTATTCTGATCCAGGCTTCTAAGAACATCTACATCCCTAAAACTCAATAGAATTTCTAAATAGCTATTAACTACTTTTTAAAAATTATGGTCTTTAAAGTTTCTAATTCTCATATCTCTGAAACTCATTTTAGAGTTTCTATTAAGCCACGTCAGTAATAAATTAAAAAGGAAAAACAATTTGTGCCAATTATTTGATCAACATAGAGTTTATAAACAGTTTCTTAATAAGAAACTTTTCTGCATAGTTTCTAAATAAGAAACTTTCCCACATCATTGAAACTGGATTAGAAACTGCCACGTCATATTAAAAACTTTAATAATTTTAGAGATGTAGATGCTCTAACAGAGTACTTACTAGCAAAATGGAACAAATATTATATAGATATTTTGCGTTCTGTACACAGTTGCATCATCAGCTAACTCAAATGTACACAATTTCAATCAGTAAAATTCCAACAACATCTACGAAATCCAAATAGCAAAGCAAGCTTAGGAATATAAAGGTTATATATATACCATTTGTAAAAAAAAGATTATATCCTAGTTGTAAAACATACAGTCGATCCTTCAAGAAGTGGCGAATCTTAGCAAAGCGAAGAGGAGACAAACTACTAATCTCCTTATATTTACTGAATTCAGAGTTATGACCAACACAAACCGCTATAATCTTGTCATTATTCGAGCTTTTTTTTTCTTCAACAATTTATTGATTGCCAGAATCAAATTTTAGAATCATCATATGTTTTTCCTAAATTTTAAAAATGAATTGTCTTTATCATTTTCGAAACAAAAAAAAAATCACATCCAAAGCTGGAAACTTCGTTAGATTTTTAAAGTCCAGTGTTTTCATTTATAAATTTTGAATCATCACCAAAAAGGTGTGGCTATGAGGATTAAATATTAATTTAAAGTTCTTTTTTTTGTGGGATTGACTTTTGACTATATAATTAAATTATGTAGCTAGGAAACATTGTATTTTTGGGTACAGTGTAACACAATTTTGTATTATTGTGAGCACGTAAAAGTTATAAAAAAAAGTTGAAGAGAAATGAGAAACAAAAAAAGAGAAGAGAGTAACTGGGAGGGAAGAAAAGGAAGGAGGAAGGACAGAAAAATTGGGGTTTACAATGGCATTTTGACAAATATTTTTTAGGAGGGATATTTTGTTTGATGGTTTTAAAAGGAATGGCATTTTGTAAAATTTCCCGAATATGGATATCTGATTTTCTTTGAAAAATTTCAATCCTACAACAATTATTCAATTATCTCACTTCCTTTCCGATCTATGATTAATGTTAGATATTGTGGAGTTATTGTCAGTTTTTTCTATGACATATCTCAGAAGTAACAATTTCAAATTATTTTAATTGTGATTTCATCTTGTACGGTGAGACAGAATAAGATTAAGGACAATGCCTCGTACACAATCCAGGTACTATTATTTTAAAGAGTTAGTTTTAGACAGAAGTGAGTGAAAGTTGTTGATCCACATACGAAAATTATGACTTGGAAAATATTGTTTAGATGTGTTTAGAGTAGTATTATAGACTTTAGGCCATATGACTAGGGATTTGAGGTCAATGACATAGAACTTAAGACTTTAGCCCCTACAATATGTAGTGTGAGCATAATATCATCATCATCATTATTATTATTATCATTGGTAACATCTAGTATTACTAATACTACTATTATTATTTTATTATTGTCTACTTCATCTTATGACTACAATTGAATTTCATTTTTAACTTATTTCAATTTGTTTTTTCGACTAAAGGTTTGATTGTTGTTATTGTATAATTATTCTAATTTGAATCATGATAATTGTCTCTACATCTCTATCCTCCAATTATTCCCTAATTTAACTTCCATAACTACTATGGGGAATCACTAAAATATTAATAAAATATGACTTTTTGACATGAAACATAAAATCATTTAACTTGAATAATTTAATTATTAATCTCTATTAAATGAACTATATTTATGTACATGAATAGTGTCAATTAGACGTCCCCACGCAAATTTTCTTTTATTCTTTGTATTATCCCCACACTTAATATATATGGACAAAAGTAAAATCACTGAACGTCTTCTACACAATTTTATCTTTCAAATGAGATCTATGATAATATACTTTCAGACTCGTCATCACACAAGTATTTATACCTCGTTGTGCAGGTGTTTATACCTATACTTGCAAGTATTTTTTGTATATATTATACTGGATGAAATCTGAAAGTATTACAAATATTTATATCTATGTACTGAAGCATTTATCTATATGTGATCAACTATTTTTGTTAGAGAAAAGTTGACGCAGTGAAAATTGGAGAATGTTGATGCAAGGATGCAGTCTCCCCACTACATTAGAGAAAGGTTGATACAAGGACCATTGAGAGACTGAAAAAAGAGGTGGTCATATGAAATTACGCATGCAAGTATTAATTTCTGATCTTCTTTGTATTTATACATATGAAGATTGATGCAGGACGGGTGTGGGAACAAAAAAAAAGGACCATATAATTAGTGGAGACCATGATACAACCTTCATCTATTATAACTGCGGGGATACAAAAAGAACAAGAGTGTAAGAATAAATATAATTATTCTAATTTATTTAACTATCCGAATTATTTTTTAAAATACATTCCAACAATTACTATGCATGTGCACAAGAAAACATCCAAAGTATTACCACTTAAATGTCAATCGTTAAGAGCTATGGTAGAGCATTAAAAGTTCAAGACGTGTCAGCCATAGTGACAAATAAATTATTTGAATTCGGTTCGACAAGGTTAAAAGTTCATGATTCGGGAATAATTCGGATATAATTCAGGAATGATTCGGAACTATTTGAATAAAAAATCTCAGTTCTACAAGAGAGCAAAAACAAAAAAACAAAAAAAATGTTATGAGAAAAAATTGCAAATAATTTGTAAAATTCGGAAAAAAAATTCATAAAATTTTCGAATTATTCGGGTGTAATTCGGTCAAAGTTTAGTCAACTGAAAAATTCGACATTTGGTTCAACATCACCCAAAAAGCGAATTATTCGGATATAATTTGTGTATAATTTGTGAATCTTGTAACTATATGGTGTCAACAAACAATATGTAACATTGGTGTATATATTGTTACATAATAGGTCACAATTCACAAGCAACATATGAATAGAACTAGGGTGCTCTTAAGCTCACCAAAGTTTTGGTAAGCTTAACTCTAAAACTCATCAAATTAATTTCAAATGACGAATCCGAACCGTTGAAACCTGCCTACCTTACGTGTGATGCATCTACATGTGAAATTTTTAAACATTTGAATTAATTTAGTATTAAGTCAAGCGGTCAAAATTAGAAGGTTAATCAATTAATTTTAGTGCATTCATTTTTGAATATTTTTTGACCGCTTGACTTTATACTAAATTAATTCGAATGTTTAAAAATTTCACATATTGATGCATCACACGTAAGGTAGGTGGGATTCAATGGTTCGGATTCGTCATTTGAAATCAATTTGATTATTTTTAGAGTTAAGCTTACCAAAACGTTAGTGAGCTTAAGAGCACCCTAGTTCTACTCACAACATATTAATTACAGAAGAAAGGAAAACTAGTTAGCTAGGTGACGTTTATTTTCGTGGTTTTTCTTTTATCACATTATTCTTTAATTGTCAGATTCTTTTCACAATTTTGAAGTGAATTTTTGAATCGATCCATGCACCGATATCATGAATTAAAATGAATTGTGTGTGAAAAACTATTATTTTATTCTTTTAGTTGCATTTTCCAATTTGCCTTGTTGTTCATATTAAACAGTTAGCTGTTTTGATGTATTGTTTCTTAATAAAAATATGATTAATATAATTTCTACAACTTTTATTCTGAGATATCAAAGTAAGTCAAATAATAACCTAATTTTATTTAATAAAATAAATAAATTTTTTACTAAATAATATATTACTTTGTTGTTTCGAGTAACAATATTAATTGTGCTACATAGTTTTCAACCTCACTTATTAATTAATAAAAATGAAAATAAAGTTGAGGTCAAGTACCATATAGATTATCGTCTGACAAAATTTATATTTTGTTCGTATTTAAAATTAGAACTAATTGATATTGATTAAAATGTTTATTATTGTAAACATAGGTAAGGTTATTTAATTCTCTTCGGTAAATTAATTGTTTCAAAAGAAGAAAAGAGATTGTGAGAGAGAATAAGATATGAAAAGTAAATAAGTTGAAACAGAGAAAGATTTCATGAAACAAAGAATATCATGAACAAAATCATTTGGCAGCACCATTAATATTTTTTGTTTAAAAGAGAATATCATGCAGCTGAAGGTAGTTAAGTGAAAGTATGTGGAGATTTAGATATATTTGCTTCTCAAAATATTGAATACTTAAGTTATCTTTTTATTCCTTTGATTTGTTTATCATATTTAATTTCCATAATAAAAAAAATAGAAGCTGAATTTGTAATGAAATTTAGAAACCGGTCATAGTTATGTAAATAATCAAATTAATTAATAATACTGATATTGCTCAAACTGTTGAACACATGCATTTTTATCTTTGATTAATTTGAACTTGTTTTTTCTTATTTATTTTTTTACTCTGTAGTTAGTATTAGAGCTGCACAAAAAATTCGTAGTTCATGATTCGATTCGATTTTGATTCGAAAAAGTTCGTAAAAAATTTGATTCGAAATAGTTTGAAATTAATTCAAACCAAATTCAAATTGAACCTGGTTCGTTCGAAATTGGTTCACAAACTATTATAGTCTGAATCTCAAAGTAACGTGAACTGTTGATTTCTGTTGATGACTTATATTCGTTGATGACTTAAAAGTTAAAACATTTGAATAAAAATCAAAGTTGTTTAATTTCATTTCACTTGTCATTAATAAATAGGCTTCATTATTTGATGGGATTTTAATTTGCATTATAATCTTAGCCAAATGTGCTAACAAAGCTAAATTAATTCTTTATGAACTATTAATTATTTTTCTTCCTCTTTATTAGATTCAACCATCCATATACATCATTTGGGACTTCATGTCATATCCTTTCTAAAATTATTAACAGAAGAAAGAACCTATATACTTATTATCAGATTATCTTACACTGAGTATCAAGGTCTTATTTATTTATTTAAGCCTAATGATACTGGTTGTAACAGATAATTACAATAATTAATATAATAATATATATGTTTTCTTAACTACTTACCGAAGCTCTTCAGGTTTTCTATATAACATAATATGACTTTTTTTTTTATGTAATCTTCGTAATCCGTCTTCTCCATTGTCTATTGTACTGGATAGTTCCAGTCCGAATTTCTCAACAGAAATGCTCTGAATTGCTCATGAATAAAAACTAGATCCAATATGCATATCTTATACTTAATTTATCAAGTATTAATTACTGTAGTGGTTTGCACGGTAAAAGCTGATGTGCTTGGAATTGGTATTTATGTAATTTGGAAAATTGAAAGGCTAAGACACAATTACATTTGACACATGTATTAGTTTAAGGGAAATAAATCTGGACCCTGCTATTTCAAATCCAACCCTTTACTTTATGAAATATACAAATCTCAAAATCAGTAATTTTCTGTGCACGAATCTCAGAATAGGCATTGAGTTGTTATTGTTAGACTGTAATAAATTGAATATTCAATTCTGCGTTTGACAAATGTTAAAATTTTAAGAATTAATTCGTCCGATTTACTTTTTACATAGAGTATACATTTTGAATTCCATTAATTAATTCATTTAGATTTTTTTGAAATTTGCACATTTTACTACAATGTGCGGTGAGAGAATGAAGGAAGGCTAAATAATATAGTAAAAAAAAACGAAAATTACAAAATTAACCTTTGACAAGTGAAATTATAAATTGTCAAAAAAAAAAATTCAGTTCAAACTTTTAAAATCCGGCCTAGAGTATAAGATAATATTTTCCTTGTCCAATTAAAGATCAGGTACGATACAGGTTGGATCGATGGAGACATCTTATGTCCATATCCATTATGATAACGGAAATTTTTTTTTATCTTTATTTGTCTTTCTGAATACAGTACAAATCGAGTAAACAGATTAAAAATTGTCATTGATATTTCAATATATATTTTTGATAAAATAGTTTTTTTTTTAAAGAATAAAGAATACAACCAATTTGCATTATAAAATTTTAATAAAATATAAAACTTTATTGTATCATGTATCATCATTATACAAATATATAATTTTATTTTTAAAAATTTTCTTATAAAAACGGATAAAATTACAGAAAAATATTGTTACTTAATTTTATCCGTATCCAATAAACTAATAAAAGAAAAATCTTACTTGTATTCATATTTTTGGATAAACAAGTAAAAGGATTGACAGCCCTAGATTATCGTATATGTTCATTCGTTAAAAGTTGTGATGGAGGAATCCGCATCACCCCAGGTACCTGAGGTGCAAGCGATGAATCTGAACCATTCATTTCAGAAAATATAAGAAAGAAAACTATACAGATCATGTTTATTTCCGTATAATTATTCTTTCCACATTATTTTAAATTGTTAGATTCTCATAATGTTGGAGTGAATTTTATAATTGTACAAGCACCAAAGTAATGAATAAAAATGAATTGTGTGTGAAAACTATTATTTATATCTTCTCGTAATATTTTTAAATTTGTCATGTTGTTCACCTTAATTGTTAGTCACTATTAATATATTATTTGATAAAGAGAATATGTTTAATGAAACATCTATTTTTTTATTTTGGATATAAGAGTAAATCAAATGATAACTTAATTTTATTCAATAAAAATTAATAAAATATTGATAAATTAATAAAGGGGAATTACATATATACCACTCAAAAACATTGAAATTACATATTTACCACTCTAAATTCTATAATTACGTATTTACCATTCTAAATTCAAAGAACTCACATATTTATCCAATATAATTTTAACATATATAAAATATATCCAAAACTCAGATTAATTATGTTTAATATTCTAAAAACTATCATTAATCAAGAATTAATGTAGCACTCTCCTTAGACTCTTCTTGCATATGCACAAGTGAATAGCAGATGTACCAGTGTCTCCGGCATACCCGCTGTGCATGTCTAACAGTCGATATCACAGTTGAAACCCCTTCGAATCATCAACTCATGTGTTAGAATCTTCTCACGTAGCATTAGAAATGCAAATAGCTTTGCATTCGGAGGTGCCTTTCACTTTCAAATAAGGTTGTATCGCCACTGGATCTTGCCTGCGCTCATCATTATCTTGTAGGCCGAGCATAAAGTTCTAATTCAATGACAAGTATACTACGGAGATGCGTTCAATTGAATTGAACGAATTCACCAATTGACCAAATTGACCCAGTATGATCCAGTATTGCGTTCAATTCATCAAATTGACCCAGTATGCTACGGAGATGCATCCAGAAATCACATAATATTCATTGAATCCAAATTGTTTGATTAGGACTAATTTGGTTAATTTGGTGTAATTCGTTCAATTCAAAAAATATTATGCGAGATGTGTTGATTCAAAACCTCAACGAGACACCGCGCATGATAACTTTGATATCAATATCGAAATTTAATTAGTATCTAGAAATTCTCCTTTTCTCATGAACAACGTCGTTACTTGAGATTGAAAAAGCGAGACTCATGAGTAATAGCGATATCAAGATTAAAGTGGTTACTCGATTGTTGGTGATTCTACTCCGATCTCCCAAATTATTAGAATGATGTTGGGAAAAAAAAAAAAAGGAGAGATCAGGAGGTTTTAGTGTGCAGGAATATAGAGTCACAATTTTGACACTAAAGAAAGGAGGGAAAATCATATGCTAAAGGGGAAGGAAGAAGGAAAGTCATTAACTTGTTAATTATATTTTATATAATATTAAATATAATTAGTCTCAGTTTTGAATTAATTGGATAAATATGTGAGTTATTTGAATTTAGAATGGTAAATACGTAATAATAAAATTTAGAGTGGTAAATACGTAATTTTAATGTTTTTGAGTGGTATATATGTAATTCCCCCAATTAATAAAAAGGTTATTTTAGTATATTAAACAAATGCGTTAATTATGTTAAGTGTATAAATACATACGTTAACTTTCAATTGTTTAGTAATACTTAGTTGAACTAATTTATTAATTATATTATCATTTTTATATATTTTTGTTAAAGAAGATATTGTAATGGATTAAGCTGTAACCTGTAAGTTGAAGATTATTAATATACTAGATGAAGCAATTAAGTGAAACAATTAATCAACCTAATTACCTATTGTAACATTAACAATGGTTGATGTGGAGAAAGTTGTGACATATCCAAATATGTTTTTCAGCTTTTGTTTGTTGAGAAGTGATTTTACGATAGGAAAACTTTCAATCACCATCATATCAGGAAGAAGGAATGAAGAGGAAATGAAAGTTTAAAGAAGAGAATTGGAGCAGAGAGGGAGAGAGCGCCAATTATATTTGTCCGAATCCTCTGTTGGCACTTCCTATGTAATGTTAATAATTGCAAGATACATATCAGTATGAAATAGGATATACAATAGATGTACACTGGGATTCATCCCTCGGATTTAAACGAGCTATCAACTCATCGTGTTGTGTGGATTTGTATGGGTAAAAAAGTTAGAAAACTAATAAAAGTTGCAAAATTATAGCATGAAGATAAAGCCGCTATATGATTTTTCTCTGAATCCATTATTTTTCTTGCGCTAAAATCTTTCATATATCTAATAATTAGAAGGAAAAATAGTGAAAAAGTGTTACCAAGATATGCTAATTTTAGGATACATAAAACAATTATTTATTGCAAATTAAAAAAGTTTTACTAAGATATGCTAATTTTATGATACTGCAAACAGTTATTTATTGTAAATTAAAGACATACAATTAAAATGTAAATAAAATGTCCTACAAAACAAGACCAAACTTGTTTAATTTCTTTGACTTGTTGTTAATAAAATTGATTATCTGATAGAAAATTTAATTTACATTACAATCCAAGATAAATGTGTAGATCTTGCTCAATTATTCATGAACCAAATTATTTTTGTTTCTTTATTAGATTCGGCCAATATTTTAAAATGCGGTTTTGTCAATATATGTATGCAAAAGACAAGCATACTACATATGTAAATTTTCGGGTTTATATTAACTCTAAGAATATGACATCAAATATTAATGCTAAGAATAATAACATATCAAATTTCGGATAATTAAGTTCTTATGAGTTATTAGGCCGAAGTTTGATAATTTAATCATTCTTAGAGGCATGACAACATTTCATAAAAAAAATTCTCAATTGTAATGCATAAACTTATTTTAGTTTAAAAAAAAAACGATATTAAATAAGAAAAAAACTAATACAAAGGATAAAATAATTCCTTATTTTTTTTGGAGTTTACCAATGGCTGCTAAAGCGTACAGAAGATGAAATAAATTTCTCAGCGTTAAAATTAAAAATTGAAAATTAGACTTTCAGAATAGCATTCGAATGATATATATATGAGATTTAGTAATAATAAAAGGAAAATTATTTGTTGAATTTAATTCGTGTATAGAGCATCTACGTCTCAGCAATTTAAATGAGGTTTTAAATAATTGTTAATTACTTTTAAAAATTAAGGTTTAAAGTTTCTAATTTTTATATCTCTAAAATTAATTTTAGAGTTTCTATTAAATTACTTCAGCAATAAATTAAAAATTACAAATAATGTGGGTCAATTATTTGACCAGCATGGAATTTATAAATAGTTTTTTAATAATAAATTTTCCTACATAGTTTATAAATAAGAAACTCACCCATATCTCTAAAACTGAATTATAAACTGTTAGAAACTCTTATATTATCAATGATGTACGTAGATGCTCAAAAATTTGAGGAGCGATTCTTTAGAGCATCTCCATCTCAGAAAACGTTTAGAAATTATAATTAGCCACGTCACTAAATTTAGCAATTAAGGGATTCATAATTTCTAAATCCCTCCATTTCCGAAAGAAATTATGACTTGCATTTAAGAGAGAGAAAGCACTACAAACAAGGAAAGAAAGAATTTGAACCAATTAATTAGTCAGTGTGTCATTAAAAAAACGTTTTCTTTTAAAGCAAATTTGCTAAATTAAAAACTGTGGTACATCCCAGCAATTATATTAGTAATTAACAAATGAGATTAACAATCTAAAAGAAATCCCAGCAATTGGGTAGCTAGTTTGGAGCATGGCTTGGACTCGAGGAGTCAGACATTTTTTAATACGTGCGAGATAGAGCTGATTATGATGCAATTGAAGCTGCCTTCTTCTCCTCTTCTGATCCCAATGGTCAAACCAGTTCATCGTATACAAGCTCTTCTGTAGCCCCTTAGCTTCTTTTAGAAATACTATTATCTTTACTACCTTTTTAATTTGTGTAATGTATCCAGAAGACTTTAGCTTTCATGGTTCAGTTGGTTTAGATATCTCCTAGTTGCTTCACAACTAGTGAGATCTTCAATTGCAGATTTACTTTCAATTTGTAATTGCATATTGACATGCATATTTTGCATGAATATATATGTTTCTAATGAAACAGGTGGTAATATACCACTTTTATCACAAAAAAAAAATTGAGCTTGGCTGCCACCTTGTTAATAAGTATATCAATCTGTTATTGGCAAACTACTTGTTTTATACTTTAATTATTTCTCAAATTTGGGTGAATATTATAATTGTTTCACAAATTATACCTTGATTATTATTCTCACTTCAGTGCATAAATTAATTATTTAACGTTTGAATTAACTAGCTAGTTGGCGCATGACATGAGATGAAAATAATTATATTTACTTAAATATATAATAAAATGCATTGCATATATAATATGTCACTGAGGATATTAATTAATCATCCTTTAATTTCTGCATTGCATATACAAGGGTGAATTTTACAGCAAAATGTACCAAATTTTCAAATTCTTCATTCATGTGTTTCTTTTTATCACTAGCTCCAAAACTTTTGCTTTGTTCCATTCACTCCAATTCAACTTGTTTAAATGCACAGTAGAAATAAAAACTCTGAAAGATAAATTAAAAACCGGTCTATGAATTGTCAAATCCCACAATTTCTTTTTTTTTTTATTAAAAAGCCATTGATTTTTTTTAAAAATTAAACTATAAAAACTAATAAATTTGGAATTTTTCATGAAAATTCCAATTATGTAAAATAAGTTTGGTCAAATATGTGGCAACTTAATTAATTTTTTATTTAGTGTAGTTGATATATAAAATTGAGTTGTTATTGTTTGTCTGTAATAAATTGAGAGAATCAATTTAATACAGATCACTAAAACAATCACATGTGCATGAGATTCCGTGATAGGTCGCAACTCGCAAATAACATTTTACATAAAAACTAAGAGAACAAAATTGGTCATGCCATTCGTAGTTATTTTTTAAAATTATTTTTCGGTTGTCAAATTCTTTTCATAATTTTAGAGTGAATTATAGAATAGTACATGCACTGTAGTCATGAATAAAAACAAATTGTGTGTGAAAAAACTACTATTTATATATTCCATTGTAAAACAATGTGTCTAGCTTGTTTTTCACGTTTAATTGTTAACCACAGTTGATATATTATTTGCTTAAAGATATTTATTTGATGTAAATTTTACAAAATTTTATCTTAGATATAAGAGTAAATCAAATAATAATCAAATTTTATTTTGTAGAAATTAGTAACAATTCTATGATGTAAAATGTGTGAGACTGAGATTAAACCTCTCAGTGTTTATCATGTATTAGTCTATGTTGTGGTTAAACAATTAGCTAACAGTTTTATTAATGAATTAGGTATAGGCTTGCTAATGAGCTGAGTTCGGCTCAAAACTCAGCCCAGCTCGATCATGTAACAAAACAAGCTCAACTTGGACTCAACTCAAATTAAAAGGAAAAAGCCTGACTCAATTTAATGAGTTTGAGCCTTCAGCTCGGCTCAAACTCAGATCGGCCTATAACTCGACTCGAACTCGGAAATAGAAAAATGATTCTCATTGATACAGTGATACATGGCTAACTGACTTTTATTATTCTAAGTGGGTCACCGCCTAATAGAATTATTCTCAAATTATATATCTATATCGTTCAAAATATTTATATTTGCATTTCAAATTACAAACTATTATCAAATTATATCTATATTTTTGAATAACAAATAAATTAAAAAAAAAATTCAAGATGGAAAACTATGCAAGAAATGCAAAACATATAAATAAAAATATTACTTCCTCCACATATCATTTAGAAATATTCAAATTAATACAAAGCATTAGATAAAAAAAAAATACAAACAACATATCAATCAATCTGACACAAGATAATTTCAGCAAAAACTTGAATAGATAATCACTAAAGCATTACAATAGATATAAATTAGTAAACTAACAGAAAAATAGTTATAACAATATAAATAAACAAATAACAACAAGGACTTGTGATTTTAAACCAAACATTACCATTTATCAACTTATCAAGTACTAGTGGTTTGTTAACATTCGCTGGGGGTAGCCCGTGCTCGAACCTGGATATACACGGGTAACGGGTATGGGTATTAAACGGACCGGTCACAATTTTTGAGGCAAAAACCTGCGTGTACTCGTGCCTGCCATACCTGTACCCTTCGTGCCCGTCTACCCGTGTACCTTTTTTTACAAATAAATAAATAAATCAAATTCAAAGTTTGAAACCACTATTCAGAACCAGTTGCACCCCCCACCCCCCACCCCCCCCCCCCCCCCCCCCCCCCCCCCCCCCCCCCCCCCCCCCCCCAAAAAAAACCCCAAAACCCCAAACAAGGCTTTGACCACTAACTCTACCCAGATTTGACCTTTTTTCAGTTTTTTTTTTTAATTCAAATTTCAATCCCTCCAAACAAAAGTCTATAAATAAACCCTCATCCCCAAATTTTGACATCTCTATCTCAATATTTTCATCTCTCATTCTCTCAATCTCAATATTTTCATTATTCTCCAATTTTAATTTTATTGTTAAAAAAAATATAGTTGCTAATTTAATTCATTTTATAAATACGCAAACACAAACAGAATTACGAAGGTATTCTCGAAGATTTTCCCGCGAGATTAAAGGTTACATTTATTTCATGTTACACTAAATTTTGTTAGATTAAATTTTGCTAGATTAAATTTTGTTAGATTGAAATATTGAATGTTAGATTTATTTTTCTAGAGTAATTTAAATTGAATGTTAGATTTATTGAATGTTAAATAATTAGATTTGTTAGATTTATTTTATGTTAGATTTGTTAGATTTGTTAAGTACTTAGATTTGTTAGATTTATTTTATGTTAGATTTGTTAGATTTATTGAATATGTTAGATTTATTTAGTTTATGTTAGATTTGTTAGATGTGAAGTAATTATATTTGTTTTGAATATCTTAGATTTTATTTTTGAAATTCGGATTTTTTAATAGGTTAAAAAAATAGGTTAGATTTATTTTTTTGAATATGTGAAGTAATTATATTTGTTTTGAATAGGTTAGATTTATTTTTGAAAATGTTGGATTTATTTTTTATAGATTAAAAAAATTGGTTAGATTTATTTTTTTGAATATGTGAAGTAATTAGATTTGTTTGAATATGTTAGATTTTATTTTTCAAAATTTAATTTATTTTTAATAGGTTAAAATAATAGGTTAGATTTATTTTTTTGAATATGTGAAGTAATTATATTTGTTTTGAATAGGTTAGATTTTATTTTTCAAATTCGGATTTTTTTTAAAGATTAAAAAAATAGGTTAGATTTATTTTTTTGAATATGTGAAGTAATTAGATTTGTTTTGAATATGTTAGATTTTATTTTTCAAATTCGGATTTATTTTTCATAGGTTAAAAAGTTGAGTTAAATTCATTTTTTTGAATATGTGAAGTAATTAGATTTGTTTTGAATAGGTTAGATTTTATTTTTGAAATTCGGATTTATTTTTTAATGTTAGAAATATTTTTGAATATGGTTAGATTATTAGATTAAAATTTGTTGAATGTTAAAATTTAAATATGTTATATTAGATTTATTTTAAAAATATTAGATTTATTTTGAATAGGTTAGATTTATTTTTAAATAGGTTAGATTTATTTTTACATAACCTATTCTCAAACTAACTAAACATACCCTTGTAGATTTGGAGGGCAACATAAACAGCTTAAGACAGTCTACGGTGCCTACTCAGCAAATAGGATCCATGGCAATTCTGGTACATCACCAAAACATTTGGTATCAGAAGACCGACCCAAGAGATTCACGTGCAAAATAGTCTATACTGAAATTGTTTTGGTGATGTATTGGAATAGCTCTGAATTTTCTAAAAAATATTCATTTTAAAGAAAAGTTACTAATGTATAATTGTTAATATAAATATTCATTTGAAAGAAGAATCCAGATTTATGCAAACGGACATATTAACATTATTAAATCTAACCAAATTTATATTCATTAGTTTATTCATCAATTAATTCTAACCGAATTTATTCATTAAGAATGAGTGCCAACACAGCAGAATCTCGTACGCGAGCCCTGTTGCACTTAGGGGCACCTCTAATTGCTCAAAAACTGAAATTAAATTGCAATTGAAAGTAAATAGATGAGTTTAGAGAAATTTGACACGCGGGATGTTAACGGAGTTCGGCAAAACAAAGGCCTACGTCTCCGGGGCATCGCAACCTCTTTCTAGGTGCGCCTTTCTATTACCCAATATGAAAGGATTACAATTGTGAACCGTGAGCCCTTACAAAATGGGAAGTCACGACCAACGAGAGATGAGTGCCGGCGAGCCCTTACAACCAAGGGAAGTCACACGAGCAACTCGAGGTTTGAGCCGGCAAGCCCTTACAAACAAGGGAAGTCACACAAGCTACTCAAGAACAAGAGAAACACTCAATAGATCACTCTAACCTAATCTAAATCAAGATTAGTGAAGTAGGTTTGAGGTTGCTTGAGGGATTTTGAAGTTTTAAGCTCTCACAACAATGGAGTAGGCTAAGCTCTCAGAAAATCGCTTTTGAAATGATTAGGGTCGGCTGAGATAGATTTGAAAGTGATCCCTTCAGTCTATTTATAGTGGCAGCTCAAAAATGAGCTGTTTGACATAAAACGTTACCAACGTTTTATCAAACGTTACCAACGTTTTATTCAAATACAATTTAGGGTTTTAATTCTCTGACAGCTTAGAAAACGTTACATAACGTTTTATAACCGTTGTAACGTTTTACAAACGTTATAACGGTTGTATAACGTTATAACGTTATAACTTGATTCTTTTGAGACTTCTGATTATTATAAAACGTTACCAACGTTTTAAAAACGTTCATAACGTTTTATCTCAATTTAATCAACCTCACACATACTTTACCAAGCATTTGATTTTACAATATGTATTCTTGATAAAGGTCTTCATGATTTCTTCAGTCCAAGCTTATTATTCAACAGTTCTTACTCTTCTTGGACCTACATATTCTCAAAATAGAAGAAATTGTAAAATTCAATAATTGTATGTTTTTGCAAATTAGTCAAATAGACGTAAAAGATTATTGTACGAACAACAAGCCCTCTCCTACTTCAACTCAAGAGATCTCGAGGAACTTATAAAAGAATAAAACCCCGAGAACCTTCATGAAAAGTCCCAACAACGTACTAACAAAGAAAAGGTGGATTTTTGCAATCCCTGTCACCAATATGGGAAGAGGAGCGAGATGTTCGATTGCGCGGAATGTTGCAAGCTTTCCACCCTTTCTGCAGTAGCACCTACCCGGCACACACAAGGGAGGATATAAGGTTCAAACATTTTATATGCCCACCTTGTGCCTTAGACAAGTCTAAGCGAAGCAGGCAAAAGAGAAAACGAAAGAAGCAGTGGAACTCTGATTCCGATTAAAATTATCTCGACGTTGTATTATTTTTACTTTCAAACACGAGCTATCAATTGCTAGTTGTAATTTCCTTTACTTCAATGTTATTTTCCCTTCATTTAAACTTCACACTAGCAAATTTCATAACAGTAAATATGTTAATCAAACATTCAAATTTAAAACTAAAAGGACAAGAGCCCCAAATATTAATGGGTCTGATTGTTATTGGACCTATATACTCTCCACTTTTAACTACGTTTGACAGCCATTGTTTTATTTTAATAAAAGATATTTGACATCTATGATTCATTGTATGTGTTGAACGCTTTATATCCATCTCGTTCCATTACTTGACACAGGCTGATGCTCAACCACATAATTAATTATAGTCGGTTTTCAAGCTTCCAAAAAAAATTATACATATACGGCCAATTAGATATACTGTAACTCGATTTCTTCAAATTAGCCCAATTATATTGACAATTGAAACAATTAATGAAATGAATGATCGAGTGGTTACAACATAATTAATTAAGTTGTTATATATATATAGAGTAAGGCTTGGGTGCTATGGATAGCATAGAGGCCTCTATGCTACGGCTCAATATTCGAGTTTTCAAAATTTAAACGGTCGATCCGAACCGTTCATCTTATTCTCCATATTAATATCAGCTTGGAGACCAAATTTTGCATTTTTCTGAATTTTTTTTACTATTTATTAAGTATTTTACAAAATTGTTGATCCAACAGTGGCTATACAAAACAGTAAAACCGTTGGATTAGCGATTTTCAAAGTGGCTTAATAAATAATAAAAAAATTCAGAAAATTATAAAATTTGGTCTCCAAGCATATATTAATATGGAGAATAAGATGAACGGTTCGGATCGACCGTTTGGATTTTGAAAACTCAAATATTGAGCCGTAGCATAGAGGCCTCTATGCTATCCATAGCACCCAAGCCTTACTCATATATATATATATATGTTGTATATACAGCGTATTACTTCAGGTAATTTAATTAAGTATACCAAAATTTGAAATTATTCATTGGCGATGTATCTTTTCAAACTGAGTTGTTATTGTTAGACTAGTGCAATAAATTGACTACTCAGTTCAGTTCTGCTTCAAAATTGAGAAGAATCAAAATTGGGTAGAACATGGTTGCCGCATAGTTGATGAGTCATCTCTGATGAAATATATTTCGAGTAGAACTAGGGTGTTCTTAAGTTCACCAAGTTTTTTGGTAAACTCAAGTCTAAAATCCGTCAAATTGAATTCAAATAACGAATGTGAAAATTTTAAACATTTGAATTAATTTAGTATAAAGTAAAGCGATCAAAATTAGAAAGTTAATAAATTAATTTTGATGCATTCATTTGTTGAATCTTTTTTGACCAATCGACTCTATGCAAAATTAATTTCAATTTTTCTTTTTTTTTTTACATGTAGACGTATCACTTGTAAAATAGATGGATTTCAATAGTTCAAATTTGTCATTTAAAACCGATTGAATGAATTTTAAACTTGAGTTCACCAAAAAACTTGATGAACTTAAGAACACGTAACCTAGTTCTACTCATATATTTCATAGTATAGTCCCCAAGACATGTCTATATCACTATGTGAAATCTTTAAAATTTTATAATTTTTAATATATTTTTATCTTTGATTTTGTTAATATTCAGTCCTTGTAAACTTACTGACATTGACACATCCATGGATAGAAAAAAAAAAAAAAAAAAAGAGTCACTGATAGTGCATCAAACGTTAAGTCACGTGTCAGCAAACGTCTAATTTGTAACCTAATTGGTGTCATTATAATATATCGTTACATTATAGGTCGAACATTATAATAAAATTTTAAGAGAAAAAAATTGGTCATGCGATGTTCATTAACTTTTGTAGTTATTCTTTTTTCACATTGTTTTTTATTTATTAGATTCTTCTCATATATAAATTTAGAGTGAAATTGAGAATCGTTACAAACATCAAAACCATGAATTAAAATGAATTGTGTGTGAAAAATTACTATTTATATCTTTTTTATGTATATTCATATTTGCCTTGTTCACGTTAAATGAAATATGCTAATTATAATATATACAATTTTTCATTTTAGATATAAGAGTAAATCAAATAATAATCTATTTTTTTCTAAAATCAATATTAAATTTACAAAATTAATCAAAACTAGACATAGAATGCTTGTGTGTCCTACTGACTTTTATTTTACTTGGATGATGATGTGGAGCGACAAGCGACATGGGCGACATGAGCGACTCAGCGATGGGGACAGGGGCCAAATTGAGAGGGATCCAATAAACTTAGATTCGAAGAGGGGGTAAGGGGATTGAGGAGCTTGAACGGACTCTTCGCCATAGCTTGATGGCAAGTTTTCTTAATTGAGCAATGGTTAGGGTTTTAGATCGTAGATAAAGAGAGAAAAAGAAAATTGTCTTAAAACACGTGGTTTCAAGTTTTTTTTTTTTCTGTGTTTAGCGGGTTTCTTTCGCGCTTTTCTTATTTCAAAAAACACATGGTTTGCGTCGGGAAGGAGAAACATCTCAAGAGATGCGTGTCAGAAGAAAAAAACGTGTGCTTCTTTTTGTTTAAATGAAATAATTTATATGTAACTCTTCATGTAGCAAATATATATCTATTTAACTAAATTTAAATTTATACACATTTGACAATATGAAACGGTTGCATGAAATAGAAATTATTTATTGAAGGCTCAGATTGAAATATGGTTTTGATAAGTGGCTAAGATCTACTTAATGAACAGCTGAGATTTTGTTTGGATGAATAGGTAGTTGGAGACAAAAATTTCCAACGTGGTATTATAGTAGTACTTATTACGTCTTCTCAAGTGCATTTGTAAAAAAATTCTATGGTTTATTTAGGATTATATTTTATTATTTTCAATTTAGGACCAATGGAAAAGAAATAACTCATGTGCAATACCAAAATAGAGAGAGGAAAGATTGGATAGCATTACAAACCAAAAACAGTTTTGGTAGGGTTCCTGGCGACTTAATTCCTGGCCGTATCACCGATGAGCTGCTCTGTGTCAGTAAAGGCCACATATGTCGCCATAGATAAATTCTTTTCACCAACAGTATAATTACTGTTACCGATGAGCTGCTCATCGTATCATATATAATACAATATCCGTATCCGACTATCCATGCAAACATAAATATAATATAATACTATATTATGGTTGTTTTCTGTTGGTTTGTCCATCTTTAAAACATTAATTGCTTGTTGGTTCTGGTTAATTGGAGATACGATAATTTTTGCATTTTATAATTGCATATCCGATTTAGCTTTTAAATAGAAATATTTTTCTCCAACACACATGAATTCCATCAATCGATATCAGTGTTCTAAATAGCTAGCTATAGTGGCGCTATAACTTTTTCGGACCATAAACGCTAAGCTATGAGATGAAAGTGCACTAACTCAGCTACGATCGCTATAGCTGTAATAGCTGACCATTATTACCGCTATGTGCGACGTACTATAGCTACCGCTATGCTACATGAGTTTTTTCTTTTGCAATTTATATGAGTTTCTATACTTCTATTCCTATTTCTAATGTTACCTAATGATAAGTATACTAAACTAAACTATGTGCTTCTATTTTTATTTGTGATTTATTCCCTCATTCTATATCGAGAAATATTCAAATATTAATTATTATTTTTTATTGCTCTTCGTATAATATTCATTTGTAAAATTATTATCATTCGTTTTAATTGAAAGTTGATTTTAAATATTATTATAATATATAAAATGTTTAAATATGTATACTAATTTCATTTACCTTAAAATTAATTGCTCTTCGTCTAGTATAATATGTAATACTATAAAGTATGAACTATTAAATAATGTTATTTTTCAGATTCTTTTTTCCCTCATTTGCATAATTGCTAAAAATTATAGACTTAAATTAGTTATCATTATTTAGAACCTTGATTGATATAGATTTTTTTCTCTTTTACCACATTGTACCGCACCACTATGAAGTTGGGAGAATGAATGCCCTACATTATATCGTAAAAAAAATATTACAGAATTAACCTTCTCGAGAAGTAAAATTAATTATAACATTTAAAAAAAATTAAGTTCAAACTTTGAAAATCAGGCCTAATATATTGAAAATTGTTTTTACCAAACCGACATGATTACTTTTTTTTTATTACAAAAAACAACAAGGACCGAATTGGTTGTTCGATCCAACATTTTTTTTTTTTTGCAACCGAATTGGCTATTCATTTCCTACTTATTTCACAGATTTTCGTGGACCGAAGAGGCAATTCAGTTCCCAATTTTTTTTTCAAGCACTTGTCCCTTCTCATTCCTCCTTTCTTCTCTTTTTTTCTTTTCAAACTGAATTCTTGATTTTTTTTTTTTTAACTCTCAAAATTTGATTTGTTTTTTATTCTAATCACATAAATTTGTATATTTTTAAAAGAAGGACAAGAAAAACTTCAATTGTTGAATAACTTATTTTTTTAGTATAATATAAGTTTATATAGTGTAACTATTAATTGTAAAATTATTTGGTTTACAATTAATTTAACTATTTGCATGCAACATTAATGAATTGTTGAATGATTTGATTTTTTTAGAGTAATTTAGATTTTTGTATTGTAATTGTAGAATAATGTAAAATGATAGAATAAATGTTAATATTTAATTGAATTTGTATGCCACGCATGTCAATATTTAATTAAATTTGTATGTTAATATTATTTTTGTATGTATTTATTTATATTGTAGTGCAAAATGAATGATGAACAACCCTTAGGACCTTTATTGCAGTTGCCTCAAGAACAAGTTATGTTGTTTTCCACCTTTTGATAATAAAAATAATCATCACCATCTTCATAACTATTATACATTTCATGTCATAGGCAATTTAAAATCAATTGTATAGTTGAAAAATACTATCTCAAAAATAGTTAAATTGGTAAAGAATTGCTAATTGAAAAAAAAAAATTGGTAAGAAAATGACAGTAGGCATTAACCAACAGAACTTGTTCGGGTCAATAATGTTTCCCAATTT
This sequence comes from Carex pumila, assembly GCA_033356055.1. Classification (NCBI taxonomy): domain Eukaryota; kingdom Viridiplantae; phylum Streptophyta; class Magnoliopsida; order Poales; family Cyperaceae; genus Carex; species Carex pumila. Next base: position 84,467 of record JARJHM010000729.1, read on the forward strand.
AAATTAAGCCTGTGTCCTGATAATGTACTTGTAATTTTTAGAAAATTTGAAAAGTCGAGGTGAAAACTACTACAATTGGGGAGGTGTCGTACTCGCATGCCTGTATCGCAAGTTGTCACGGACTTGCAGATATAAAACAATTTCGATTAATGGTACTGCTCCAGATGTGGTCTTGAACTCGATTTCCCATTTGGGAGCAATGTAATAGTAGAGTTACTGACTTTTGAAGGAAAATGTACTATTCTGCATCAATGGAATGGTAACCCTGTAAAAGGTACATTTTAATAAAGCTAATATGTCTACTAGTACATCCCATTAATGCAGAATAATCCATTTTGCTCTAATAGTCGATCTCTCTACTAGTAAATCGCTGCCAAATGGTAAATCATTTTTGAGTCAAAACCGACCTAAAGGAAACCGAATCTAATACCACATCTGGAGCAGTAGTAATGGACTATTAATCAAAATTATTTTACATCTGCAAGTCCGTAACAACTCGCGGTACAGACATGCAAGCACAACACCTTCCCAATTCTAGTAGTATTCACCTCGAGGTCCCAAATTTTTTAAGAATTGTAATTATATTATCGGGACGGAGTCTGAATTCAAATCAAAAAACATTACAAACCCAAATAAGTCCATGCAATATACTCGTGGTGTATCGGTCGATTGTCTACTGGTTAAGGCATACTGTCAATTCATGTGTATTTGTCGCTTGTTTCCTTCTTGAAAAGGGAGGGCTTGTGTTCAAAGAAAGGGTTGTCGAAGCTGGTAGTGGGCTACTGAATCAGTTCATTGAAGCGAGGATCACAATGTACCATCTTCTCGAAATGCCTAGTCATCAAGCCTTGTTGGACCTGTCAAAAAACCATTTTCTGATAAGTACCAACCATATGGCTGTCAACATTATGACAGTACGGGCTAAGGCCAGAAAGGTAAATAACAAATTCAATTTCTCTTAATTTTGTAAGAGCGTTCAAATGCCTCTATTTTTTTGTCTCCATCATATCTCCATTTTTAAGAACTTTATTAACTAAAAATTTAAAACTTAAAAGTGAAAATAAAACCATTTGATATAATCTACATTATTTTATCTATGCACATGTAAAAAATTGTGACATATCAACTTTGTTTTGGTTGTCATCAAGAGCTTGTAAAAACACACTAATATGGATAATTTCTAAACATTGATTTTTCAAATAATTGATTCAGATAAAAACAAAATCAAAATGCAATAGTGTGTGTTTATTGTGGATTACGTATGAACTGTAACTAAATCAAGGTTAAATATGTCATTCATGCAGATACACCATGTGTTTATTGTGGATTACGTATGAACTCTAACTGAATCAAGGTTAAATATATCATTCATGCAGATACACCATGTGTTTATTGTGGATTACGTATGAACTGTAACCGAATCAAGGTTAAATATGTCATTCATGCAAATACCTTGATTCAGCAGTGTCTTTGTTTGTACCTTGTTGAAAAACTCAGTTGAATCCAAACATAAGTTAAAAAACAAAGAAAAACAAAGAAGAGCAAAGACACTGGCATACCTCCACGAAATTATTTGCAATACGAATTGCGCATTCAAAATGAATAGCAACGAAATTAAGTATGTAAACAAGAATATAACATACAAACCTCAATCACTGCACTGAGGAAGCAGAACCAACACATGCAATCCAAAGAAGTGAACTCATCCAGCGTAAAAACTCTAGATGCAATCAGAAAATGAAAAGGAAATAAAAACAAATCAAAACCGACATTTCAGAATAACACAGTAGTAAGAGAATAAGTAAAAGAGAACAAATTTGATCTAAAAGTAGTATTTTTCTAACTATGTAAAAAAATAGTGAACGTATTTTAAAAATGTAAAATTTGATCTCAAAGCTCATTTTCATATGAAGATCATGTTGAACGGTTCAGATCAATTGTTTGAACACTGGATGGAGATATTGACTCATATTGCGTACTAATATGCGCTATGTATAGCCTCAGTCCAAAACATATTAGGGTGGGTAAGAAAATTTCAAACTAACCGAGACCCATTTATTTTTGAAACCAATTAGAAGCTTATCATGTAAAAATTGATAAATCATGTTTAAAAAGGGGAAGGAATGTAAAATAACAGAAATAGTTTACATCCAAGATGTTTATGTAATCTCAGCAGTCAATTGCATTAGCATGAAACTAATTTGTACAGTGAACTATCAGATAACGAAAAGAAAATTTTGAGAAACACATGAATAACACAAAAAATAAACAAGCATTAATCTTGCTAATTCTAAATCTTATTCTTTTTTTTCCAAAAAAATATCACCATCGTTAATATTTTTTCCCTTAAACTAACGAAGTGAAGGTAATACAAGAATACTAGATAATGCAAGTCTAACTGTCTGAGAAATGAGAATCAAATTCAGCACTTGGAAACTTAAATAACCAGCAGAGAGGCAGGGGTTTACCCGAACTCCTGAAGTGAGAACACGGATCGCGGAGGCCGGAGAGTGAGAGCACGAATCGCACGGCCGCGGTGCGTCTGCTAGCTGGGTGGTAATGGCTGGACACAGATCGCCGAGGTTGGGTGCCTGGAGCAGTTGAGCAGCGCCTCTGGAAATTAGGTTAGAACCTTGAAAAAGAGAAGTGGTGAAGTTGGAGTGGGAAATGAGTTGGGTTAGATCAAAGTCAGGAAAATGAAATAGGTTAATGGGCCGAGAAGTTTTTCAACTGTAAAAAAAATAAATAAATAAATAGAATGCAAGTTCTTTAGTTAACTATTTTCTTGCAAACAAAAAATCCGATGACCAAATTAATGAAGAGAAAAACTATATGATAGTTGTCACACACACACACACACACACAAAGGAATTAGAAGCAGCTATTAGCTATTTTTGACAATATTGGACGGCTATGATTGCACCTTGCACGTGTTGAACGCTTTATATCCAGCGCACAGCGCGCTCCATTACTTGAACTATATTTAGTTTCCAGGCCTCCAAAAATTATACGGCCCATTAGATATATACTTTATTTCTATTTCTTTAAATTAGCGCAAGTGTATGGAATCAAATAAATGAACTATAGCGAGGTAACAAAGAAGAGGTGTTATATATATTTTGTATTGTATTCTAATTGTTAGTTTTAGCAACAAATGAGAATATAAATCTGATACCGGCAGATTACTTTATTATACTTCAACTATATATTGTCAAATTTTGACGAATGTTATAATTTGGGAAATAAATCACATGTTATTAACCTGATATTTTGATCTCAACCATTCAAATTTTTTGATGTACAAATCTCAACGAAGAGATATTTTCATACGCAGATCTCAACAAAGATTAATGGTTGGAATCGAAATAACAGGTTCTATCAGATTTATTTCCTATACTTGAGTAGAACTGGGGTGTTCTCAAGCTCACCAAATATCCTTCCGTGAACTTTAACTTCAAAACTTATTGGACTTGTTTCAAATGACGAATTCAAACTGTTGAAATCATTTTACTTTATATATACAAAATTCGTAATTTTTTTAATTATTGCGTTATAAAGTGAAGCAGTTAAAAATAAGTGTGTAAGTTAATTTTAATGCAAACATTTTTAATTACTTTTTAACTGCTAAACTTTATCTATATTAATTCAAAATTTGACATGAAAATACATGTCACGATTAGGTAGCTTTCAAAGATTTAGATTCATCATTTTAAATCAATTCAATAAATTTTGAAGTTGTGGTCTAAATTAAGGGGCTTGATGAGCATAATTAAGAACACCCAAGCTCTACTGATCTCAAAGCTTGATTATTACTCGCTTCATTGCATAAATTAACAATTTATCTTCTGAATTAACTAGTTGGCGCTTGAGACGAAATAATTACATACTTTAATACACATTGAAGATTATTAGTGATCGTTTGATTTCTAAATATCATTAATTGCATATTTTATCGATCAGAAAATGATCTGATCTTAAATTATTTTGACCACTTTCACGCACAATATTTTAATCATGGGTTTGTAACCTTACAGCATCAAAATATTCCAAATTTCAGGTTTATTATAGTACCAATACAAAGTCTAAATATTTGAGATAGTCTATTGTAAAAATATTTATATTTTTGTCTGAAATACAGAGAGTTTGAATTTTATTTATTATTGTTCAAATTGATCCAAGCAACTCAATGTTATATATTAATAAAAACCCTAGTGGCCAAATTATATATCTTCCAGAATTCTTTTTGAATTTTCAAAAAATAATGCCTCTATTTATTTTTCAAAATTTGAAAAAAAAAAAACATATAAAAGTTCTAAAGAATGAAATACAAATCTCCTGCAATATATATTGACTTGAAAATCAAATAATTGAACAGAATCATGTATATATTATAAACAAAACATTTATACAGTAACCTAATTAACTAATGATATAATAGTAGTAGTAATAAAAGTGCAAACAAAACAAGTTTAATCTACATATATATGTAATAATTTTCTCAATGAGGCATGCAATCATCATTTTTAACCTTTTGATAAATCTCTTTAATAAGGTTATACCTAGAAGCATAATTCCTGGTAATTACCTTAATTGTAACCAATACCAAAGCTACACCTAGCCAACATGTAAAATCTTAAAAAAAAACATCAAGCAATTAAACAAACATGTCTATGAACAAAATCCTTCTCCTTCCTCTTTACTTCTAACATGCCTACCGTACCACACAATTGTTCTACTGCCTCGACGAGAGCCGCGGTCGCTTGTAATTCTCGCCTAAGATACTGACACCGTCACGGTTGAACAGCACGGTTCTCAAAGCAGACTGCAGCTCCAACCGACCCAATCGGCCATCCGCCTTCCCTTGATCTCCCGGCGCCACCTCAACCATCTCTACCTCCACAACGCTCCTCATCCTCCCGCCTACAGTCGCCATCTCGGCCCGTACTGCCCTTGCCCTCGCTGACCGAACTGCCCGGCCTAGGTCGCCCATTAACCCAGGCCGGTCGGCACAGCACACAGACGCCTTCACCAAGCTTGTTGTTGCTTCATCTCCTATGAAATTGTCTCTCCCTTCCTCCACCCCCACCTCGTCACATTCGCTAGGAACCAACACTCCTACCGTCATGTCGTCTGCTTTGCACCGTAGCTCTCTCACGTGTCTCACCACCTCCCCGAGCAATGCCGCCTTGTCCATCTGTAAGAAATCAAGCATTGAACCAAATTATGATATTAGTTGAACTCATAATGATCATTAACCTTTGTGAGAATATCAGAAAGAGAGAGAGAGGAAGAGAACTCTGGAAGCAGAAGGCAAGAGGGTACGAAGAGTAGCGAGGTGGCCATTGATGCGTTGTCGCCGCTTCCTTTCAGCCTCGCTGTGGCTTCTAGAAGCCTTTGAAGGAGGCGCCATGACTGTTTTATCACTAGCACCAGTGCCTTGAGCTTCCATGATTTTGACTTCATTATCTCCCTTTCCAACAGGCGCCATATTGTCTTCTCTCTTATCGTAATATATATAAAACTCAAATTCAATATCCAAGAAATATATATTCCCTGATACTCGCACCAATACAATAAAGGAGGATCAGATGATATCTCTATCGCATTAAATTATGGATTACGAGACGATGTGCATGGCCGCCAGAGCCGCCATTTAAAGAGAATTTAGAGAGAGAGAGAGAGAGAGAGAGAAAGAAATGTGAACTGGAGAAAACAGGTGAGCGTAGTTAGTAGTAGAGAGGAAGGTTAAATTGTCTTTACTTGTTTGTTTTGCTTTGAAAGAAAAAAGAGAGAGAAAAAGAGAGAAGGAAAGGGTTATGGATTTTGATAAAAAAATTTGAGGGAAACGAGGAGAGGAAGAGAGAAGCAACGGTGGAGATGAGGAGGCTTTAAGGGGACACAGCGCATCGGGACGGGGTAAAGATTTCAACAGATCAGTATTAGCTTAATGCAGCGTATTATTACCTTTTGACTCTATAATCTTTGCGCTGCGTGAAGTAAGAATAGATCTGTTAAAATATTTACCCATCAGGACGCATGGCATGAAACCGACAGAACTTTATTTTTGTTAATTGTGTGTCGGGTCGGATCCGACCGAGAAGGGTTGTAGGGTTGCGGGTTTGGATCTAGGCTCCACCGCAAGTGTTGGGTCATCTTTGGAATGGCCTAGGTTACCCTTTAAGCATAGATATCATGATACTATGATGGTGATTGCTTCACAATAATTAATTACATTAAATATTAGAGAGGCAATATTAACCGATCAATTCAAAGTGCACAGTAGGATCATTGAATAACTATTCATAATATGTGCCTATCTCTTTATTTATTTATTTATTTATTTTCATTCCTTTGTTGTACTATTTTTTTGTGAATATATAGCTAATAGGCGAAATTATTCTTAAATAAAAAAATTCTAGCAAAATTCAGTTGAAGTCATAGATGTTGTGCTTATTAGTGTCTCAAATTCAAATTTTGGAGGTGTGATAAAAGTTGCTCAACTCAAATCACACCGGTCACCATATCGGAAACAACTTGGGTCCGATGGCCATCGGATTCAAAGTAGTTTCAACGGATTCTTTTACCGTTGGATTTGTTTTAGGATTCGGGTCCGCAATTTCGTGCTGCTTTAAAATTTGTATACACGAATCCTAAAACAAATCTGACAATGAAAAAATCTGTTGAAACCACCTTGAGTCCGATAACCATTAGACCCAAGTTGATTCCCACCGTATCATACTAAAACAACTCAAAACTAAGCTTCCTTTTTTTATGATAATATAATTATGAGGAGGGTTCAAATACCTCCATTTTTTGTGCCTTTATTTTTAAAAACTTTAATAACTCAAAGTTTAAAACTTAAACGTCAAAATAAAATCGTTAGATGTGATCTATGTTATTTTCTCTATGTGTCCATAAAAAATCATCACATTTTGATTTTTCTTTTATATGAATCAATAAGATGAAAAATCAACATCTAAAAATTATCCACATTAGTATATATTTTTATAAATTCAAGATGACAATCAAAATAAAGTTGAAATGTCATAATTTTCTACACGTGCATAGATAAAATGATGTAGTTCATATCCAACAGTTTTATTTTGAATTTTAAAATTTAAATTTTGAGTTATTGAAGTTTTTAAAAATGGAGACATAATGGAGATATAAAAAATAGAGGCATTTGAACCCTCCTCTATAATTATTACTCCACGTCACCATACATGTGGAGACTGAATTGCATGAGAAATAAAGAAAAAAGATGATACATGTAAAAAAAAAAAAAATCATGCTACAGAGTACAGACAAGCAAATTCCCTGCCCAAGAGCTATATGACCAAGCACCCCTCTTGTCAGAAGCCTCTGAATTTGGCAGTATTTGTACAGAGAGAGACCTCCAAAATAAAAATTTAGAAATAAGCTTTTTGCTTAGCCTAGTAGAAGAAATTGTGTCTTGTGTTATTTCCAGTTCCTATAGCCTGTTATCAAAAAAGTGGCAACCTAGTGCATAAGTAGGGGGTAAAGCTATAGCAGCACCTGTGCTATATATATATATATTATAAATACCTAGCTAGTCTATAACAGCTTTTTATAATTGATGATTGATGAAGTCATGTATTCACATGTTTTCTATTAATTGCTCATTTTTCTAGCTAGTTCTATGATTTCTTGCACTTTCTGCCCATGTTTGATTGTCATTTAAATTTAAAAGTAATTAAATTACTTATTCTTTCTTCTTCTTTTTTTTTTGTGTTTTATTCTTAATTTGTTAACTTAAGTCATAATTTAAATTAATTCGTCTAGAGAAAAGAAAACTTCATATAATCGAATCTCTATCTATGATAGTGGACCCAATCCAACATACAAAATTAAGTGTGGAGTAAATTCATTCACCTAAAGAAATGATTTAATTTACTGTAGAAATAGCCAGATCAAAATGGACGACTCAGATCTTATCATGCACAATCAAGCAATGCACTGGATCTTTGTATTCAGATTTAATTCACCTCTTACTCTACAATCAAATATATATTGTCTCTAAGATGGTTTTTAATCCTTGTTCTCTTGATAAGTTAATATATAAGGGTCTGTAAATTAAAATACTTTGTTTAGGAATTAAAAAATGTATCTAAATTCTAAAATAAACTTTTTAAGAATAAGTACAAGACATGAACTGCACATGAATTAATTCACTGTGTTACAGGTTGACAGGTTCATGCATGCATGCATGCCACTGTGCTCTATGCAAAAAAATGCATTGCATCGTTCCAACTTACAGTTTAAAGTTAAAAAGAACTCAAATTTCTAGATAACTACGTACAGAAAAGAACCTTCAATTAGACCAAATTTTTCCCTTTTAAGCTTGTAGAAATTCTAGCTTTTTGACTATTAACTTTCAGAAGACATGGTTTCTTTATATATCATGCATGTTTTTGTGTCCTGGACGTGTGTACCACTGTACCGTACCGATTGATCAAATAGATATAATATTATTGTGCAATTCAAAAGGAAAAGTTGGTTTTAGTTTTCTGGTTCATTTGAAAACAAAAAACCAAAATTAGATCCTCAACAGTGGAAATTTTTTATTGGTAATAATTAATAGAAAAGAAAAGAGGAAAATAGAAAGAGTACAGCTATTTTTATATGGGTAATAAGATTGGTACTGTTTACACTGATTCTAACTTCTTCTTTTCTTTTAAGTTGCAAAAAAAAAAAAGTTTAGATCGGTATGAACAGTACCGATCCAAACTTTGATATGTTTTAAAGTATCGATCCAAACTTTGCAAAAAAAAAAAAAATTTAGATCGATATGAATAGTACCGATTTTAACTTTTGTGTGGTCATAATATAAACTACCAATAAAAAATTCCCCTCAACAGTGCCTATTTGTGTGGTCATAATATAAACTGGTGGATCTAATAATTTGAACTATATAAATGAGTCTAATTAATATAATAAAAAAAAATATCAGTACCCACCCACAAATTGTACTGGTTAACATTTTTTTTTCTGCCCCCAACAACTTTGGGTAGTTCAATTTATATTTATGATCCTCACATTTTAATTAATCATTTAAACTTAATGATCAATTAATAATGCACTTGTTTCTAAAAAAGAACACATTGATTCTTGCAGATATTCTTACGAGTAATAGCAATTCTCTCAGAAATAGTAATTTTTATCGGTTTGTCATCGACAATAGTTATTTTTTACCTCACGAATACTTCCACATTCTTGTACTTGCATGGGTCAAAACTCTTGAATAATTTTTGGTTATGGAAAAACTGAATAATTCGACGTTTTGCCCATACATAAATGATCGCTGAATAATTTAACATATGTTATGGAATGAGATATCATGAGCCAGTGGTGAAAACAGAGCGGATACTGAGCAGATAGTGGTAAAACCATATTTATCTTATTATTTTTATTTTCTAGATACGAATACATATTAGATATTAGACGGATACAGATACAGATCAGATCAGATATTTATTAAAATAATATAAAAATATTAAAGTTCGTAATAATTATCTAATTATAATGGTGAATAACATAAATTTATCACAATATATATTAAAATATATGGTATATATCTACTAGTCAGATGCAGATAATTGAAACGTAAAACTATATTAGTATCCTTATCCACACAGATATTTAGATATCAGATATCCACATCTAAGTTTTCAAATTCGGATCGAATACAGATTGGATATTAATTATTTCGCCCCTACATATGAGTGAGGCATAGGTTTAATTTTATTTTTGTTTATGAATTAAGAAAATAGGTTATTATTTAATATATCAATGTGTATTAGTGTATATAATTGACACTTCTTTTATGAACCCCTTTTTCCTCGTAATGCGAGAGAATATAGATGCAAAATTGATGATGAAAGTAGATCTAATCTAATGTGATTGGCAGTACGTACTAGTCTCTCTAAAGTGTAAAAGAAGCTTTATTTAACTGGTTGTCTTTGACATGTCCGTTGCATGGAAACAAAGAAGTGATAGACATGTCAGAGGGTTTGGCCCCACTTTAGGTTGCAATCCCAGCAGAGAAAAAAAAGAAGCGAAAGCCCAGTACAGAATACAGATACATCATATATTAATATCAGACAGAGAGAGAATTGTAATTGTAATTGTAACTTCTGAGCTCTGTTATTTATTCATCCCATATTATCACTTGTAGATAATTTTTAATTTAGGGAATTTGGGACCCTCTGATTCCAATCTGACGGTTTATATCAGATGGACACGTCATAAATAGGGTCATGAAAGATAATTGTTGATTTTATATATTTTTCATAGGTTAAATTCACCGTATATATTTTTTGTTGAATGTTATTCTTGGCAATATTACCAAATTTTTTTTTTTTTTTGCAGATATGTAATTTTTGATAAACTAAAAATATTATGAATTCATCAGACTAACTTTAAAGTTTTTCACTCATTCATCAAATGATTTAAAATTTAATTCTTTGTGTCTTAATTATTAGCTTTCTTACCATTGATAAAATTATTTTCAAATTGAGCTAAACTTGCCATAAAACTATATATAAAATATGAGCAATAGGATATAACTACATATTTTATTTTAGGAGGGATCCACATACAACATTTTATAGTTATAACACAATTTTTTAAAATTTAAACAGTCGATTCAAACCGTTCAATATGATTTCCATATTAAAATATGCTTGGAGATCAAACTTTACATTTTTTTTGAATTTTTTTACTATTTATTAAGTATTTTACAAAAGTATTATTTTCAGCCCATCGAATTTTGTACTCATCTTAATAAATAGTAAAAATAAAAAAATGATTTCCATGCATATTTTAATATAGAGATCATGTTGAACGTTTTGAATTAGGGCTGCACAAAAAATTCGTAGTTCGTGATTCAATTCGAGTTTGATTCGAAAAAGTTCGTAAAAAATTCGATTCAAAATAGTTCAAAATTAATTACAACCAAATTCAAACTGGATCTGGTTCGTTCGAAATAGGTTCGCGAACTATTCTAGATTGAAATTCAAAGTAATGTGAATTGTTAATTTTCGCTAATGATTTATGTTCACTGATGACTTAAAAGTTAAAACATAAGGTCGCCCAACCATAAGTCATAACTCGTAAGTCATAACTCTCGCTCTCAGTTCTAAAATCTTAGACGACTTTTACCTCTCGATTTCGACGACTACGATTACTCTTCCTTGTCGTAAAAATATTTGTAAAATATTTGAAATTGAGTTCGTAAAAAATTTGATTCGAAATTAATTCCAACCAAACTCAAGCTGAAATAAGTTCGATTCGTTTGCAGTCCTACATTTCATAATTAAAACCACATAAAATTGCCAAATTTCAAAGATAGCATCTTATTGATTTTATTGACTTTACAAACGCATGTTATACTGATTTTTTTTTTTTACTTTTTTAAATATATTAAAGATTTGTAAATAGCAGGAAAGATGAACAAATTCAATATACCAAAAGAAATTCAATAATTGATTCGATTTCTTAGAAATTTTCCATGGAACTGAATCATTTGAAGGCCTAAAAAATGTTTCCATCATTCTCCTTCCGGGCAAAATAATTTGAATTTTCTAAAGAACTGAATCATTCGAGTGCATAAAAAAGTTTTCATCTCTCTCCTTTCCGATAAAATATTTAATATATTCTAAAATTTAAAAATTCTAGAGTGTTATAAAGGAGAGAATTTATTTTTTTTTTAATTTTTTATTTTCATTTGGGGCAGATACCGTGTTATACTGTATGACACCAAATCCAAGAAAGCAAAATTAATTTGAGAAGAAGGTGAACTGGGGACAAATGGTGGGGCCTTTGAATTCCTTTTGTTTCTCTGAGACCTTACATGTCCCAATTGAGCACAGGAACTGTACCTGTTTGTGAACATGCCAAGATTTGACCCCTTTTGCAAAAGGACTGCTCGGCCCCAAATCTTAATTTCAATTGGAATCGCAGATAGACACGAATCAATTCAAGATGTGTTGTTTGGATATAAAATCTTCATTTTGATTAAGTAGTGGTCCTTTGGTGGTGCTATCAGGAAACAAATTGTACACAAGCTGCAATTGGAATGATGAAACAAATAAGGTGAAAATATAAATAACAAATATACCCTTACTAAACTAACAATTACTCCTGCTACAACTTAAAGTAAACAAACAAAGCACACACACACACACAAAAAAAAAAAAAAAAAACTAAATTGTTATACTTATAACTTACTACTAGGAGATATACATGCAATGAGGACTTTGGCTAGTATAATATCAGTGTCATTTTAACTTATATAATACTAACTCTAAAATATATCAAATCGACTTTTAACGACTGATTCAAATCAATTTACATTATGAGTGATGTGTTTATATATAAATTTTTTATATTTTCGAGTTATTTTAGTATCAAATCAAGCGGTAATAAAAATATTGAAAAATTAATGTATTAAAATTAACTTAAAAACTCACATATTTGACTGCTTGACTTAGTACTAAAAAAATTCGAAAAGCTATAAATTTTGCATGTAAACGCACAACTAATGATGTAGATCGGTTTGAACGGTTTGAATTCACTGTTTGAAGTCGATTTAAAAAGTTTTACAATTGGAATTATATAAGTTGAAATGACACTGATGTTATACTAACCAAACTCTGCAATGAGTTCTACTCTCTTCCTCCAGTTACTTCATGTTGGTACCACATCATTCAATGATATCAAACGACTAGAAAGTTAATGGATTTAAGTGTGTATCATGGTCACACAAACAGTAACATATAAATCAGTAAACACGCCAGCCATCCACTGAAAATGACAGTGTTTTCGATTTTTTTTGCAAAATTTAAAAATTATCTTAGAATTAGCAATAATATCTCCATGCAAGCACAAGTTCACAAAAAAAAAACGATCTGCTAGATTATCTTTGCGATTTTTTTTCCTTTTGCATTGTAAATAGTTTTTGAGATTGCTTTAGAATTATATATCAAAAATTGTGGTTCTTAAGTACCAATGAAGGAAAAAAAAATGTACGGTATCATAAAATCTTGTACATGAAAATTAGCAACCAAAGTATATTTTAATATACTTAATTTTGGTAATTTCGGTGCTCATGTATAATTTGACCAAGAAACTTTAATTACTTATTTCAACGGTACTTAAATTTGTAGCGAGAGATTTGCTTATCATGATATAGTCTAAAAAATCTAAAAGAATAGTAGAAAATTTCTATAAAAAATATAAAATTTGGTCTCCAAAGACATATTAATATGGAGAACAACATGAACAGTTTGGATCAGTTATTTGGACTTTGAATTTAGTAATTTAAAATTCAATGTACAAAAATGGCACGCCTGTTTCAATGCCTGTCTTACTCTCTCTCTCTCTTATATATATCTATATCTATATATATATATATATATATATATACATATATATATATATATAAAGAGGAGGGTTCCAATGCCTCATTTTTTTATACCTCATATTTTATATCTTCATTTTCTTCATATTCAAAGTCTAAATTGTTGATCCGAACCGTTCAACATAATATCCATACTAAAATATGGTTAGGGATGAAATTTTATAATTTTTAAAATTTTTTTTACTATTTTTTTAGATGGGTAGAAAATCATTGTTTTTTGAATGGTTCAGATCGACAATTTAGACTTTGAAAAAGAAACATTCTTGAAAGATGATTTTTCTTATTTTTATTATGTAAAAATTTATTGAAAAATATCTTCAACAATAAATCTCTTTTTAAATCTAGACTTCGATTTTGAAAAATATATATAATAGTTTATGTATGTATGACACGATCCAGCCATGGAGATTCACAAGGACACTAGTTAGTTCAACGAAACATCACTCAAGAGAAGCAAAGCTCAACCCAACAGTGGATAAGAGGAGATAAAACATAATAAATTCGTAATATTCAATCATCTCATTACAAAATAACTTTGGGCTTTTATATAGCCATATTTCTCCCTCTAAATGTTACCTAACAATTAATACCACTTCAATTACTTTTTATTCTCCCAAAATACTCTTAAATAACTTTCTAGAGACTCTAAAAAAGACTCTCCTAGAAAACCACAAAACAAAGGTGGATACAAACACATTTTTGACCATATTAAAGTCCAACTAAAAACTCACAACCAACTAATTAATAACAAGTTGACTCAAAACAGATCAGTTCTCTTGGCATGCCTGTTTGACTATGATATGTTTGGTATTTGGAAAAATATATTACATAAACATTGTAGAGATTGTTGTCAGGATTCCACAGAATTTTGGATTACCCAAATCAGAACTTGTATGAAGAACCGATGGCCAAAATACTAAAGACATGTCAGTCAGTGCAATGCTAGACGGATAAAACTACTACTGTCGGAAACATTATGTTTTGTTTTAGTAACTGGTTGTTCTCAAGGCCCATTGAAATGTCCCATATGACTTGTAATTCAACGGTGAGGCCTAACAGCTAACAAAGTATCAAACAGTGCGATTTGGGCGGTGTTAATGTATTTTAGTAGAATGCAACTATGTTAATCAAAAGAGGACATAATAATAAGTCCCAAACAAAAACCCAAAAATATCATATATTAGAAGAGGATGTAAAATAGGTCCCACCACCACATTATAAATTGGGATTCGATGAAATCCTTAAGTGCATTCAGAACGCATACCCCCTCGTTTGTTTGTATATATGCGATAGAAGAATCACCCAATGAAATCCTTAGGTGCATTCGAAATGCATAACCTCTCATTTGTATTTATGCGATAGAAGGATAAAACTAATTAAAATGTGGTGTTTTTACTTTTTGTATTTTTTTATTTTTAATGTTGCATTTTTACTTTTTGCATGCATAGACTACAAATTCTTATATTCGAATGAGGGATCAAAATTTAGCGGGGTTGGAAAATTTGAGTATTATTAGATTTTGAGATTTCTTTTACAATAATAATTTTAGGATTAGTATTATTCAATTGAGATCAAAATGTTGATAATGCAAAGGTTTCCATTGTTTATAAATTCATCAAGTACCAATATTAGGAATTGTATAGACATTTTTGTATATAGCTAATTCTTATGAATTTTTCAACTATTTTCTAATTCATGTTGTGTGATGACGTTTTAAGTAATCCTAAACCCTAGTTTTTACTTAGTTTGTTCGAGGACGAATAAATATTTAAGCTTGGGGGTGTGATAACGCCAATTTATATAGCGAAAATTACTACTTTTTAGTACGAAAAATGGCAAAAAAGTGTATGCAAAGTACCTATTTTCTTGAATTATTCACAGCAAAGGTGTTTTTAGGCTATTTGGCAGGTTTTGGAGAGAGTTGTGAATTTAGGCCGAAAACATAGCAAAATTGTCATATTTAGGTCAATTCTGAAAAAAGCGTCAAAATAGGGTATCACATAGAGTATGCAAACACCTCACACGAAGTGCACAATATGGTGAAATTGAATGAAATTCGGCTAAGTACAGTGTCGTGCGGTAAACCTATATCGTATACGGTATAAAGCCAGTACCGCACGGGCACACGGATTGAATCCGTGGACAGTCTAGTTTGGATGAAATATCGGCCGTTGAGCAACAACCTTCTAGAAAGACGAACATACAGATGCAACAGGCCTTGCTATACTTTGAAGTATATTTTTAGAGCTCCATTTTGGAAAAAATCTATGTTTAGAGCCTCCAAATATGACATGAAAGGCCAAAAATGGCCCCCCATGTTCTCCATGACTACACATCTTAGGAATACTATATAAACCCCTCATGTAATAGGAATTAGTATGCATCATTTAGTTGTGTAAGTCCATAGTTTAGAGTAGAATGTTGCGTGTAATTTTTAGAGTTGGAGACAAGAAAGCTCTCGAAGTCCAAGGTGGAAGAAGAATACGTCATCTAAGGAAGAGATCTCCATTTTTGCAAGGGTTGCGGTTATATCTTTCTTATTTTATTTCTTTTATTTTGTCATAGCTTTGAGTTGCTAAGCTTCTCCTCTCTAGACTTTGGATGTAATAAATTTTATATTATCTCTTTATTATATTTATTTTTCTTTTATGTCTATTTGAGATTTTCTTATTATTTTAATGTTATTGAAATATGTCCTTGTATGCATAGTTCTGTCTACTATATGCCAATGTCCTCCACATAATAATAGGTGTTAAGTCATTGTACCTCAATGTGAGAAAGGATACAAGGAAGTACTAAATACTTCGGTTAACGAGGCTTGGCAGCGGTTCAAAGACTATGATTAGAACCCAGTAGGCTTCCTTGGCAGAATGTAGATTAGATATCACCTCGAAGCTTAATTAGAGTTTTGTTTATTACTTGTAATAAGTAGAGTTTAGGGTTATTACTTAGTGATTAATAGGGGAATGTGATTAATTAGGTTAGTATGAGTGATTTAATTATATTACATCCTGTGATAATCTGAATTGTTCGCCACAAGCAGATCTTAGAGTCGGAGAACTTTTCAAATACGCATAGAATCTAACCCTGGCATCCATAGGGAATAATAGTACCGATATACGGCTCTGTTTGCGGGATAGTCTATACCATATGCGGTAGTGACAGTACCGTATACAGGTCAGTATGCGTCAGTGACAGAAGGCCGTATGTGGGTAGACATGAGTACCATAAATATATATTGAAATAATTAGAAGAATTTCATCTAAAATCCTAGAAGCTCCCTATATTTGGCTTACAACAATTAACATCTCCACCTATTAATCTGCCAAAGTAAATTGTAAAATCACCATGCACCTTTATTTTATTTATTAATTAATTTAAGTATTAGTATCGTGCCCGTACATTGCAACGGGGACATATTATGAAAGAACAAAAAATTCTCATAGAATTAACATATTTTCATAAAAAATAGACCAATAAAAAGATTAATTATTCAATAATATTTATAAATGATATTAAAATATTTTGGACTGGGGACATATTATAAGAGAGCAAATATGTAAAAAAATTAATTATTTTATAGAAAATGAGTTGGACTTTTAATTCATAAGTACGTTGATTTTGTGTGGCATTTTAAAATGAATTTCCATTTTTTTTTCATCATGCCTTTTCTATTATATATCTCATTATTTGAATGTTGGTTATTTATGTACATATAACATAATATTTATTACCAAGTATACAATTTTTATTCATTGAAATTTTAAGATATTTTATTACGAAGTTTTGGTTATCCTTCATGTAATGATTAATTACGAGGTCTTAAGTTTTAATTATTTTTTAAAAACTTATTGTGCATGCATATAATAATATGAAAATCAAATAAATTAAAGAATTAATTTCTTAATGATAATGTGGTGTCTTTTTCTTACATCACAAGAAAGAATTAAATCTATACACAATTTTTTTTGTTTTGATTGTTTGTTCAGAAATCAACAAAATTCTTGCTAAAATTGCCATTCCAACTCGCCAATGAAGATCACTTAATAATCATAAATTAAAATTTGATTGAATTGTTTCATAGATGCTCAAATTAATCTTTAACCTCCTAGATTTATGACTTAATATTAGTAGTTATTTTTTGAATCAACTACTAAGAATTGATTGCATCTACCAATCAGATTCATATATTACGATTCACATCCAGTTTTAGATTTAATAAAGATACAAAATATAGATAATTGGTTAGAATATCATGTCCAGTGATTCAAATTAGATACGATGAATGGTTGTAATTTATATATTATTGTTGACAGTTAGTTATAATCGTTAAATTTGCATATTTAAGAAGGTTTTTGGTAAAACAAATGGAGTAATTATTGCATCTATATGTGGCGACTACGTGTGACAAGTACATATCTAAATAAATTTAGACTTCTACACATAGAGAAACATCAAAAAGATGCATAGAATAAAAAACATGCTATCTATTTGATTGAAGGGCTGAAATTCAATATGAAATTTCATCATTTAATCACAACTGTTGGCGGATTAGGACATCTACGTGCTTAATATAAGAGTAGAGATGCACGCTACTAAATAACCCAAAGAACCTAGACTAATGCTAAAGTTGTTAAATAACTTAAGATCTATCCCTGTGGATCGACACGCAACACTACTATACGGTAGGATTATGCGCTTGTAATCTGATAGAGTAAAATTAGAATAACTAAATATATATTTATATATACTAAAAATTACTAGTTCTCATTTAGAGTCATCACGTATGTACAATGATATTTAGGATTACGTTTTTTGTGCACATCGCAAGTAAAAAATTAGCAATTTGTCATCATAGTGACGGAGCCACTCTAAAGGAATGAAGGTCAATTGGCCACTATTTGTTTTTCAAATATATTGTGCTTCTGCATTATATTCTATATAGTTTAGAGTAAAATGCTATAGGTATTGTAAAATTGAACCACATTTGCAATAATTTTTTTTTTTATATGATTGATCTCATAACTTGAATGTCTGTCTCCACCTATGTGTCCTCACAACCAGTCAACTAGAAGTATTTCCTTAATAATGAATAACATTGATACATTATAAATTAAAATGAGTTTTAAATATAAAACACAATAAAATGGATAAATTTGTGAATTTTTTAAATTCAAAGGAATAAATATTATATTATGAATTTTTTTTTAAATACATAATTTCCAACTTTTGAAGGGCATACATAAAATTCCACTTAATATTATAACCTTTGTCATCACATATTAAAATAATAATAATAATAATAATAAGACTGCTCTGTCTTGTACCAGACTATCAGTCTCTCAGATAATTTGCGTCATCCCTTTAAAGTTGTCTTTCCTTGGCATTTTCTCATGGTGTTTATTTTCTTGAATAATACGACAAGAGGCAAGTAAAAATATGACTGTAAAGAAAACAATACGACAAGAAACAAGTACAATGTCAAACTGTTTTAAACTCTAAATAAATGAAAAAAAAAGGACAGATAATAAGACTGACATTGTTGCTTATTTTTCTTGAAAATCTGTCTATATCTAGATTTTTTTTTTTAAATGACTGAATCCTAAATTCTGTTTAAATTTTACGTTCTAAATTGTAAAAACTAAAACAATCATATTATTTTTGTTAAAAAAATATTGGGTTATCCAAAGTAAATAATCTTTTTTCCATGTCATTAGATCGAAAGACTGTTGTATTCGAAATAAGAGGAGACACGGTCGAATTCACATCCTCTCCAATACTTGATAAGAGAATATTTTACAATTATTAGATCTAGAGCGTTTTTTTTAACTCGGCACGAATCTCAAAGCCCAATAATATTGTCCCTCTATTGTAGTTCGAAATTCAAACATGTTGAGATTTAATCTCAAACCGTAAAGTGAGGGTAATCCTCTACAATACATGAGAGGATATGAATCCGACACGGTCACCCTGGCCTAAATTTGTAAAATTGTTCAAATATACTAAATAATTATATCTGCAATAAAAATTAATTATAAACTAAATTTATTTTTTACATATATTGAATATTAATGTAGTTTTTACATATATTGAACTACCAATTTTTTTTATTTTTATGAATATTAATACATAACGATCTAATTTTCCAAACACCTCAAAATGATACATAGTGCGTACTTATTTTGAACTTTTCACACGCATTATCAAAATTATTTCTAGAATATAAACTTATTTATTACATAATTAATGTATATTTAGATACTACAGAATGAACTATTACACAATACATGCATAATTTGGAGGCAAGTTTAATTGATTATTATTATTTCATAGTCTAATGATCCATTTACCTTTTTTTTGTTTGGATCTTATGGTAATGCATGTTCGCCTTCATGGTCAAGCCAATTAAGTTTTCATGTGCAAATTGATGGAAGGATTAATTCTATTCAAATAAATTACAATTTATGAAATTGTCAATATTAAACAAAAAGCGAGTTGGTGATCTCATTCTTTGGTTCAGTTATACAGAGAATAGCTAAGCTCAAAACATTTTTTTCTAGTCCTCGAAACAAACAATTCGATTTTTTTATTTTCAAAGTCTAAACAGTTAAATGTTCAATCTATATTAAAATGTGCTTGGAAACCAAATTTTACATTGTTTTGAAAAATTATGCTATTTATTAAGATGGTTTGAAAATCGTTGTTTTTCAATGGTGCAAAATTTTAATAAAAACAACAATTTTTAATCCATCTTAATAAATAGTAAAAGAATTTAAAAAATGTAAAATTTGGTATCAAAGCACATTTAATAATGGTTTAGATTAGACTATTTGGACTTTAAAAATTGAAAAACTGAATCGTTTTTTCCAGAAGCTAATTTCAACAGTACTATATTGGAATTTTGATGTTGAGTGCAATAATTGATTTGAGTTCAAGTGTTCATCGCATAGATAAGTGTTCTTTTATACTTCGATTAATTTATTTGTCCACCTTTTTCTTCCCCTTTTTTTTTTTGACAAAAGTGGACCCAAAAAAGCTCACCGATTTCCCTAACCATAATACACCTAATGCATTACTATTATTTTCTGGTTGGCACACTACAATGCACGTAAATAGTGCATATCTAAGTTAACTGTTAACCCATTAAAAGGCATTAAAACATACTGTACAAGGTTCAATAAAAAGCCCATAAGAGGTCTAATTTGAATTAGTAAATATGTTCTAAGTTACAGCTTAGTACAATGGTGCGAGCTCCGTCTCTCTACAAAGAGATGCATGTTTAATTCTAGCAAAAAGTATATAAAAAAAAATGTTGGAGTTTACCGGAGCTTTTTAGTAAAAAAAAAGGATAAAAAGTGAAACCCAGTCGAGTGCCTTTGGTGTTTGCAAAACTAAACTTGCCTCTTAACATCAGTAAAAAAATTAGCTTGTAAGGATTGGGCAAATTAGAAGCACAGCAAAACCAACATGCTAACACTAAGCCAACAACTTGAGCAAAAATCTATATTCATCAATCTACCTGCCCATACGCAAAATGGCCAACTTAAACTATATTTCTAATCAAACTATTTGTCAAAATATGCAAAATTAGGGGCCAAAAACTAGCTATCAGCATACTACTGTGCAATTGAATTTCAAAAAAATAGAAAGAAGGTTCAGATTATGAAACCATTTCTACGAAAAGGTGATCCTGCTGGAGCAATGAGACCAAGGCTTTGCATCACTCTAACTTGCCTTTCACTCAGCGAACCTTTCTCTTCTCCCGGTGGTGCTGTGTCTTTGTCCTGATAAAAATATTTGTTAACAACCAATTAGTGTTTTATAACTTGGTTAGTTGGTTGAACACCATCTGAAGGTCATGGTTTATGTTGGAGAGCAAATATATTTTAAGCATATGAATATTATGCTTAATTGGTACAAGAAAAGACACATGTAATACAAAGAGAATAAATTCTCACTTCTGGTGGGGTCTCTGCTTTCAGTTCGGGGCTCTTGGCTTTTGAATTTCCCTTGGCATTTTTCTTCTCTACATGCTTTGAATTCAAAGTACTTCTCTTTTGAGCTTCATCATGACCTGATTTATCATCTCTATCAGATGTACAGTTCTCTTTCAAATTTGTGTTAGGAAGTTTTGAATTAGGGACTTCTGGAACCTCTCTCATCATCCCTTCATTTTTACTATTTTTGCACTTTACTTCCCCGACAACTTGATTAGGGTTTCCCTTTCTCCTGGAATAAGTAGCCTTTAGACCAGACTTTTGGGCAGTATTCAGGCAATTCATTCTAGAAGCTTCTGCTGTGGAAGGGTCACCTTGCATTGCGTCTTTGCTGATTTTTGGAGATTGATTTTTTGGAGGATTAGTTGGTCCTCCAAAAATTATATCTGTGACAATTTTTCTAATCTCTAAATCCTTCGCTTTCATTTCTTCTTGATTTTCAGATATTGGTGCCTTCGCTTCACTATTTATTGAATAAGTTTTCTCAGCAGAAGCAACGCATGGGGACCGTTTCACAAGTGAGCTGTCATGTTTTTTAAAATCTGCATGTTTTGCACCTTTTTGCTTTTTAATATTAGGAGCTTCTGCTTTAGAAGCCTTGGGTTCAGTTTCTTTGTTTTCTCTTTCTTCTTTGCTGAAATCCAACTTTCTTTTTCTCTTACTTGAACCTTCTTTTTTCTCCTTATTGGTGCAAATCTTCATAGCCTAAGAAGCAAATTGAATAAACAAAAAGCTTGATTTTTGAACTTACTGATCAAGTCTATAAATTAAGTTCAAACAGTTGATATCTGAACCACTCAACATGATTTGCATATTAAAATGTGCTTGGAGACCAAATTTTATATTTTTTGGAAAAACTTTACAATTGTTTTAGATAAGTACAAAAATACTGTTTTTCAGAGGATTTTGGACCATCCAAAAACAGTGATTTTGTACCTATGTAAAAAATATAAAACGGTATTTGAATCGACTGTTTTTCATGTTGAGAGATTTGAATTGACTGTTTGGACATCCAAAACGGAGATAAGGATGTGAGTCATGAAAGACATGAGGCATTTGAATCCTACTCATTAAGAAATTAGATTGTTACATGGTACTGAAGTGTCCGATACAATAAGAAATACTTTTCTAAATCCTAGAGGATAATTAGTTGTGTTTTGATTAACTAGAAACTCTCGACATCATAAAATTTTTATTGACTCACAGTAGCAATTTCATCAGCTTCTACTGCTGATGGTTCTTTGGTTAACTCAGGTTGTTGCTTCTTGTCCTTGGAGGTCTCAGCAGAATCAATACCTACAAGTTTCATTGATCATATATATGCTCTACTTAAAAGCAATTTATAGATATAATTTTGAGACAAAAGATCCAGAGTTTCAAGAAAATGTTACTACTTTTTCGCAACTGCTGGCTTTTAAAGTTACTTCCAAAAATATTTTCAATTTCTACCAAATCAGGACCTTATAAGCTCCACAATTTGGCAAGGTACACTAATCAAGAATAGATGGTCCTTAATTGTGAAGTTGAAACAAGCTAACCAGTTTTATCAAAATTTAACCCAATTTGACTCTCATTACACTCGTGCAACAAAGAACAGGCACATTCATACAGCAATAGCAAGGAATAAACAGCTCATACTAGAAACTCACCGAATTGGTTATGCTATCATGTAACAGAATGATGATCAAACCTATATTAATGTACTATGTGAGATGGCTTCAATGCCTAATTCCCAGAATAATCTATAGTGCATTGGAAAAGGACAAAACAAAAACTTTTCTTTTGTACCGACCTTCTGGTTTTGATGGTTCAAGCTTAGATTGTCCTTTTGGTAGCATCAGAGACATATCCTGCCAAATGATATATTTTGATTCCATTAGAGATTTACGAAACAAACTCAATATATTTGCAAGCATTAATATAGCCTTTTGCTATTACTTAAATTTGAGAATAGAAATTACTAAACTTGTTCTAGTGCTTCTTGGAACATCTCCTTCATGGTCTTATTTTCTCTCTTCAACACCTACAGATTCATGAACTAAACTAGTTGCATTTACAAAAAAATTTAAACAGATGAGAGAAAATTACAAGGGGATTTCAACTTACATCTTCAAATACAGAATTTGATTTAGAGGCATCCACATACATGCTGCAAGTGACAAAGAGTGAAGTGAATTAAGATAAAGCATAATAAAATTGTACATGAAAATATAAAAGAAAAGATTGGAACTCACTATTCATAAGTGCCATATAGACGAACTAGAAGCTCATTCTTGGATTTCTTTCTCGGTTTAGCACTCACACTTCCATCATCTAAAATCTTTCAAAAGAAGAAAAAAAAAAAATTCACGGTTGCTGTTTATTTGAGCGGCGGTACTACTGCCCAGCATTGTGATATTTTTTCCTGGTACAAACTATGGGACTGGTACTGGCCAGCTTTCAAATATACAAACATTTTATTATATTTGGTCAAATAGCTTTCTACCAGTAGACAGAACTAGAACCTGGCAATTAAATCTTTTTCTGCTTTTAGCTTAAACTGGATCATAGGAAAACGATGTATACAAACCAGGGGCAAAATAGTGAACATTTAACAAAAAATAAGTTTTCCATCATAATAATTTAAAGGTTGGGTTAACATTTGGTAAATGAGTAGTGGATGCTATCTCTAAGGTAATTTGCAAAAATAAAAATAAACAATCTCCATCAGATTCTGTTAACTTTCAAAATTGGGGCAGTTTTACAGCATGAAAATCAACATAACAGTTGCTGACAGTAACACGAAAAAAATGAAATGCTCGGAACATAAAACCCTGACATATAATTTTTTTTTTTGTTTGTTTTACCTGAGCAGGCCACCAAGAGGAGTTATGGATTTCAACCCATGTTAAATCACCTGGTTTGAACTGCTGATTAAGAATCTCAGCTTTCTTTCCTTCTCCACCCAGTCTGTCAACAGCATTTTCACTTGATTTTCTCTTCCTCATTTGTATAATTAAAATCTATCAACCATAAATGTCACATTCATTGAAAAAATAAGGTTAATTTAAGTTAAAGTCTTCAATTGGACAGGTGAAATAATTTGCTCAGACACAAACTTTGCACTCAAAAGTTCTTGAATCTAAATAGAATGCCATGATACATTGATTTTCCTTCTAAGAAAGTAACAAAGAAAAACAAATAACCTATCATACTAGGTAAGTACTAAGAAAATATAAAGCATTTTGCATACTACCATATTAGGTAAGTACTAAGAAAATATAAAGCATTTGCATAACAACACTTCAATTTAACCTATCTGTCCTATTAAAGTTTACTCTCCTTGATCAAATCAGAAAAAGAGAAGAGAAGAGAAGAGAAGAGAAGAGAATAATCCAAAAGAGCCCATACTAAAAATGGTAAGAAAGTGAAAAGGGGGAATGACGCTACTTTTCCTATAGCAACTTTTTCATCACAAATTCAAAATAGTAAATTATACTCAGAAAATCTACGAATTAAACCATGCTGCAGTGGAAAAAGAGCCAATGCGAGCAATTTACGGGAGAAAAATTACCAACTTTAACTGAATTTTGAACTGAGACGACCACGAGCAAAGAGGAAATAAATTAAAAAAAAAAGGGAATGGAAAAACGATGAAGAAAAGAAAAAAAGAGAAGAATACCTAGCTCGGAGTATGGAGGTTTCTTCAAAATTCAATTTGTAAATTCTCTCTCAAGTTTCGCTTCTACGCCTCCATCTCCCAGTACTGGGTAGGGGTAAAAGAGTAATTTGCTCTTTCCCAAACAATTGACAGCGAGTTTTAACTTTTAAATCTTTACCCATAGGCCAGAACGCGTATCCTCTGCATTAACTCAAAAGGCAATATTTTGACTTAATGAATACAAACCGTCTGATTTTAAACGGAGCTAATCCGGATCTTGCTTATAACATAGGGGGCCTTTCAATATTAGTGCAGATCTAGTTTACACGAATCTTTAAGTGATCAAACGATTGTGATTCATTAACTCAAAAGATTCCCTTTTGAGTTAATGCAGAGGATATGAACTTACTGGCCGGATAAATGTCCGCTTTCTCTACATTAACGTACCTTTTCAGGTTTAATCCACACCGTCTGATCAAAATTCGGGCCATGCCGACTGATGCCTGTAATGTTTGGAGTCCTATAATATTCGTGCGGATCTAAATTAACGGTCTTGATAAAACTCAAATTTTGAGTTAACTCAGAGAATACGAACTCCGGTTGAAATGCAAAAGAACAAATTGTACGACGATCTCATTTCTAATCAAATGTGGCCAACGTCGGTATGTGCCAATCTGTGTGGCCACATATTACATATAGGGAAGTATTATTTCTCATATTCTTTACACCTTAGATTATTTAGTTGGGTTATTTGAAATACTTTTAGCACAAAATTGTCAATACCACGTTATCCGTCCGACAAAAATTACACTATTTTAAAAAATTTTAATTTTAAATTTAGTGGATATCAAATGCTACTAGTTTGTAACACAATCAATATGTTCTGACTACAAGAAAGGTAAAGACATAATTTTAAAATTTCATTGAATTAGACAAGAATCAATTTTTTCTTTTGGAAACCATAACTTCAGACCCTTTTAGGCCTCCAATTGGAAATGAGCATAGGCACAGAAATTGAACTGAATTTTTTTTTTCCACAGGAATAGTAACACGGCCGAACAGAGCCTAAGAATTGTTTTAGAAATATGATCATTTTTCCGGATTATAGTTCATGAAATTGGATGAAACTTAAAAAAAAACAATAGAGATCTAAACTTTTATTCAACTAGTGTTTTTAGTTCGAACGGTGCAACGAGAATATATCATAATATAACAAAAAAATCTCATAAAAAATAACATGTTTTCGTAAAACTTTAGACTAAATTAAACTATGACACATTATCTATATTTTATTTTCAAAAAATACATATTTCTTTGTGCTTAATTTTTTTAATGCCAACTTTTTCTGTAGAAATTGTTTAAAGCTAAGAAAAAAAATTGAGTAAATCTAATATTAAGTTAAGTTTCTTTATAAATTTTACTTAAAAATCAGTAAATCAGTTTCCAGCAGCAAAGTTGGACGATTAAACAAATATTAAGCTCATGTCACATAGGATCAAGATATAGAACTTTTTTCAATTAAACAAATAAAAAAAATATCTCTTGATATTGTACAAAATAAACTCTAATTTTAAAAATTTTGAGCGTTAGAATTATTATTGGTGCATCACCATTTCATTGAATCCTATAAATTATCTTTTACTCGTTACACTTATATACTATATTACACATAAATAATTATATTTTCCTCTTATTTTTGAGCTATTTTTCTAAAATCCAAAATAGTGTAAACAAATTTAATTAAAAATAATAAAATTTGATTTTCTGCAAAATTTTGATATATATACAAAATAAACTGCTACTATTTCGTTGAAAGTACTAATGCATTTTGCAAAACCCCAATATATATCCAATTTCCGTAAATTAGATGATTACAGTTGGGGGTGGCAAAAAAGCTTGTAGTTTGTGATTTGATCGTGACTCGCATCTGACTCGCTCACTAATAGCTCGCTCGTTATTAGACCGAGCTGTTAACGAGCCAACTCACCACTAGTTCGGTCCAAAATTAATGAGTTCAAGCTGGGGCCTTGCTTGCTCACCAGCTCAGCTAGGCATCGATTTGTCAATTTGTATGAATTTATGTGCATTTTATATTTTATAGCCCGATCCAACTCGGTTCAGTTCGATTCAAAAAGTTTTAGAATTTTTTTTTCTTAAAACAAGATCCAGTTAGATCTAGCGAGCCAGCTTGTCAGCTCACGAGCTAGCTCGGGCTAATTTGTCACGATTTCAAACTGAGATTTTAGCTTGGGTACCCTAAATCCATAATTAACAAATTAAGCTAGGACCTAGCTCAGATCGAGCCAACTCGTTCATGAATCTGTATCCTCTCATGTATTGCAGAGGATTACCCTCACTTTATAGTTTGAGATTAAATCTCAACCAGTTTGAGATTCGGGTCACTATAAGGGGCAGTATTTTTTAGCTTTGATATTCGTGCCATGTTAAAAAGAACGATCCAGATCTAGTAATTATAAAAGATTCCCTTATCAGGTACCGGAGAGGATGTGAATTCCTTGTTCACACCCCTAGTTAGTAATTACAGTAGAAAACACCATACATTATCAGAAACTGAGATTATGTTTCTTTGTTTAAATTTTAAAGTCAAGTGGGACCCGAAACCATAATTGTTGACCCAAATTCATCCAATCTCTCTGCACCACTTTTCACTGTGTGAGCGGTCCCAACCCATCAAATCAGTCAAATCAAACCAATCTGCCAAGAGATCTCAATTTTCTTTTCTGTGGCACTTACACTGTAACGAGCGTGTGCAATTCATAATATAATTCAACTTTAACATTAACCTCATTTGCTCTTCTGTTATAATAAATGTTGTGCTGGATTTATCTTGGTATTTTGAGGTCAAATGGACGACTCAAACTGATTAATTCGATTTATTTATCAATCTTATATAAAACTAGATAATATAATTTTTTATTGAGATTATCTTCTTCTTCTTCTTTCAATAGAGAAAAGGCGTTTATCTTAATAATCCTAAACCATACAACAAAAGTGTAAATGTTGCTTCATTTCAAACAATATAATGATTATTGGCAAGCCTCTAATAATAAAAAATATTTGTAAAATTGGTGGTCTGTCATATATATAAATAACTACACCGTATAATACTAATTTGTTCTCTTTTCAAATTGAACGGGTCCGAATAAATTGTTTAGATATCATATAATTTTGGATCTTTTCTATGGAACGTTTTATATTACGGTTCATTATGTATGGAATAATCTTGTGTTATGATGAATTCTGGCATTTGAATTTTTTTTTTTAATTTTATAAAATGTGAGTGTGCTAAAAAGTCAAATTTATTGGACAAGTTATTTAGTTCAACCATATTAATCATTTAGACTAATCTACAATCTAATAATAATTTGCAAATCAATGATAAAAATCGAAGGCCGAATAATATGTATTGTTTGAAACATTAATAATTATTTTCTCAATTCTATTTCTATTTCTATAAAATATCTATTAATAAACACATGATCATAATCATGAAGCAACATTTTACATAAGCCTTTTTACTATAAAAAATTTCACGTTCTCATTATTTACATGAAACTTATCAAAATTTTAATAAAAAAACAATTGTCCCTGCTATAAATAACAACTTGCACTAAATATGCATTTTTTTTTCTTAATCTTGTTCTCGATATAATTATGTTATAGTTATTAATTAGTCCAAAATGTAACAACTTTTAGAAATCAAATGATTTAATTTAAAAGATTTTATTTTGAAATTTTTTGAAAGGGTATCATATATATTTTTAAAACATGTATAAAAATATTTATAAAAATACTAATCATTTTAAGAAAAAATTTGTCAGTTTTTGACTTGCTCCAATATCTCAATTAGAAAATTGTAATTTATTTCTTGAAATACGATATTAATAATAATATTTAGCTGAAAATTCCAAATAAACTTGACCATCACGTGTTTGAAAATTTCTCCAACAATGTTTATTAGCATTAGAGTGGCATTGCTTCATTTAATAGAAAACTTTAATCTAACAAAGAAATCACACATTTGTTTTCCATGCCTCATAAATTTTGTGATTGATTCTAGTTAGGAGTTTCATATAGTTTGCATGCCTCACAATTTTTGCTTGCTATTATTAATAAATTTTAGCTGTGCCTGTTTTCGTGTTTACTAGCGAATAACTTGTTAACTATAATTGTATTGGAGCGAGTCTATGTTACTATGCATATTACGATTTGGCACCGTGCTACGGTTCTATATTTGAGTTTTCAAATTCTAACGGTCGATCCAAACCGTTCATCTTGTTCTCCATATTAATGTGTTTGGAGACCAAATTTTACATTTTTTGAAATTTATTTATTAGTTTTTTAAATTTATTAAAAATCACTGTTTTTGGATGGTTCAGAATTTTCAGATCAAGTGATTTTCTAAATATATAAAAAAATAGTAAAAATTTCAAAAAATATAAAATTTGGTCTCCAAACACATATTAATATAGAAAACAAGATGATCGGTTCAAATCGACCGTTAGGATTTAAAAACTCAAATATAGAGCCGTAACACGGTAACAACCCGTGACATGCATAGTACCATAGACTCACTCATACTTTATTTAGGCTTGATTTTGCAAATGAATGCCTCAACCTAGTTTCACACTGCTTCAAACCCAAAATGGTACTTAAAACAGTCAACCATGTTAAGCTGCCCCCCTGAAACAAATTTGAACAAAACACACTTCCAATTTAACCTTTATTAAGGTTTGCCAAAAAAGAAAAAAAAAAAAAAAAGGTACACATTACCTTCCACTCAAAACAGTTTAACAGTAACAAACTGATCTGAGCACGATCTAAATTTGAACAAAACACACTACCAATTTAACCTTTATTAAGGATTAAGGTTTGCCAAAAAAAAAAAGGTACACATTACCTTCCATTCAAAACAGTAACAAACTCATCAGATCGCGATCTAAATTTGAACAAAACACACTTCCAATTTAACCTTTATTAAGGTTTGCCACAATTAAAAAGTACACATTACCTTCCATTCAAAACAGTAACAAACTGATCCGATCACAATCTTCTTGCATCTTGGAACCATGGTATAAATATGCCACTCAAGCTTACACCCAATGATGGAATGCACAGTACCAAGATAGCACAAACTAATACCAACTAGACTGGTACATTACAATACCAATTACCAGCACAATCACACCTATTGACTTTGGAATTAAATCATCACAGGAGCACAATTTTAAGACGTAACCCCCCAAGAGTTTGGGGTCTGGCAAGTAAAATACATAAAAACCTCAATTATGCAGTATTGTACCAACCAGAATTTTTATTATCTTTCAGACATAAAATTCACAATATTTTGGTAGAAAATGATGTCAGGACAGAAATGCAAACAAGCAGATCAAGTGCATTCCGACATCAGATAGGTACCAGACTACTGTGTCATATCCTTGGCATGAAACGATCTAAATTTACTTGCAAGCATAACCTATCATGAATAGCATTAACAACACAACTGTTACAGCATGCAAATTGATGTGATTTGAAATTGGAAAAACTACTAAACAACAACTAAAAAAAAAAAGGAAAAAGAAAAAGACAACGGTCATCTTGACCAACTAAGCTACAATTTTACCATAACACAAACCCTAAATTCCACATCCCTTAATTTTTCAACAGCTGATGAACTAATTCCCAGCCAAATGCTACATTATATCACAGTACACAGCAAAGCACCGACCTTCCAGCTGTACAAGCCCAAATATGCACTCTCCATACCCAAAAACTTCAAAACTTCTCATATTTCCAAAATGCACTACTCTTTCCACCTCATTGTTGAACAAAATAATCGATTAAACTATTTCACCATCATTCATGTCTACCACCACCTTCTTCAAGTTTGCATTTACTCTCTTTTTAGCCACCATTTTTTTAGTATAACTTGCTGAATTAGCCTCATTCTTTCGTGGACGACCCCGACCCCTCTTTACTGGTTCACTACTCGGTGAAACAACAACAGTACCAGCACCAGTACCTTCAGTAGCACTACTTTCCCAACCCATACTTGGCAAAACCACAGCCGGTACATTCCCAACTACAGGTACATCTACTAGAACTGATCCAGGTGTAACAGATAAACCTGGACTCAGCTGATTCTTACGCGGCCGACCCCGACCCCGCTTTGCAGGAAAACTATTAGGTGTACCAGTGGAAATACCAGTACCATTAACACTCTTGTCTCCTATCTTCGACAGAGTCGCACTGGGCTGTACACTAGGTAAATTTACTAGACCTGATTTTGGTGTAGCACGTGTACCTGAGCCTGGCGGATTCTTACGTGGCCGACCCCGGCCCCGCTTTCCAGGAAAACTATTTGATGTGCCAGTGCCAGTACGAGAAACACTAACACTCTTCCGTCCTATTTTCAGTGGAATAACACCGGGCTGTGTGCTTGGTAAATTTACTAGACCAGATCCAGGTGTAAAAGGTGTACCTGGACTTGGTTGATTCTTACGGGGCCGACCCCTCCCCCGCTTTACAGGAAATGTATTTGGTGTACCAGTGCCAATTCCAGTACCATTAACCATCTCTCCTCCTATCTTTGGTGGAACCACACCAGGTTGAGTACCTGGTAAAGAGCTTGACCCAAACTGGGAACCCAGACCATACATGCCCCCATAACCAGGCCCACCGGGAAACCCTAAGGGGAAAAATCCCCAGGTGCAGTAATACATATCAGTATCTGGTACAATTGGTGGTGGGTCCAGCATTGCCGCCGCGAAGAATGGGCGACGACAGCTGTGGCAAAGCAAGTACTGTCCCTCACAGAGCCGCCCGTACTGGTGCACGTGGCAACAGGTAGTGCACATGGTCCAGAAATTCGTTGGCTTGGCCACAGATTTACCCATCTTAGCTGATGATTCCCCCTTGAGAGATACTGATTTAGGAGATTTAGTCACAGTCGGCAACTTCGCAGGTTTAGTCGGGGTTTTACGAGGGGAAGACGAAGCAGGAGGCGGCGGAGCGGGTGGAGGTGGAGATGGCGACCTCGGTTTTAATTTCGGCTTGGAAAGCTCCAATTCATTGTCAAACAGTGCCTTTGAAGGGGGATCCGAGAGCACAGCCCAAGCTTCCGCCACCAATCGAGCTGCATCAGTAAACGCAGGTGTGGGAGTATCACGATGTAGAAGAAGAGAGAGGCGCTGGTAGTGGAGCGACACGGCGGCGGGTTCCAGAGAAGAAGGAAGGGAGGAGTCGAGACCAAGCACAGCGTAATAGTCAGGGTGGCCGTTGATGCGTCGTTGCTCGACCGACTGAAGCACCTCCGCTGCAGCGACGAGTTCTTCCGCACCAGGTACAAGAGGGTCAGCAGAGACCGACTGTTCGACGAATTGCTTGCATCCCTCGAAATCGCGTGCTTCTAGAAGTTTCCCAGCGACGCCAAGCCAGCGCTCGGCTTCTTGTCGACGTGGGCCAACGCCGCCTCCGTCGGGATTCATATTGGATTCGGGTTTTGGGGGAAGTGAGGTGGGGAGTGTGGAGATCGGATTCGGAGGCAGAGCGAAGGGTTAATCTTTCGTTCGAGTCGAGGGGATTTTTACGGATTCAACCTCAAAATAGTTTGAAATATGAAACAATGTGTTGGTAACTTTCAAAAAGTTGATATGAAATGTGATAACTGTCCCATGCTTCCAAATCCCAATGGACCCAATCAAATCGTACGCATGGGACCTACGTGACATATTATTAAGAGAAATTTAGATATATGTCCATCATAACTTTGTAAATTAGATATTTTTTCATCAAAACTTCAAAATTAGTTATTTCTCCATATAAACATACATATTTTATTAATATACACATTTCTTACTTCAGGCATTTAAATATATAGTTAAATATTAATTAAAAAATAAAATGACTATTGTACCCTTCTTATGCTCTTCTCCTTCCCTTCTCCTCTTACCGTACACCTCCCTTCTTACCCAGTTCTTTCTTACCTTGGCTTCAACAGTCCCTATAATACATATACCTTAGGCATGACTAGATAATTAAGTAGACACTATATTTCATGGGGAAATGAATTAACGTGCATAGTTTTCCAAGATGTTTTTCCTTAAATCAAATTCAATTGACCACCACCTGTTCATTTCAATTTTGAAGGACGTGCAGGGTGAAAATATTTTCTTTTTCATCCTTCAAAAAATTGGCAAAAGAAACCTTCAAAAAGAAAATATTTCCTTTTTTCAGAGACATGAAAGTAGACAACTGCTCTCTTTAAGAGCATACTCTTAGTGAACAATAACAACATAGCAAGCATTGTAAATTTTGGATTAACAAAATCAGGATCGTGTTTCTATGACAAGAAATTTGAACTATAAAGAAATTGCCAACTCAGGAGTCAGGATGAAAGACAATGTGCTCATTAACCAAAGAAAGAAAAGCAAGACGTAATAGAAAAAATAAACGGAATAAATATGAAAATTAATTTGTAACAAATAGACAGAAAGGTGGGAATTGGAGAAACGAGTGCTGTCAAAATAAAAGAAAGCATTGACAATTTAACATATCAAAATTAAGAGACTCACAGTAAGTCACAAACAATAAATAAGAATAGTAATTATCTCCTCAAGTAAAAATTGGGCACCTGGACATTAATTAAACTAAGCAAATGGGACAGTTTAACATTAACATCACTAGTACAGGAGCAGGATGAAGCAAGGGACTAGGGGAGTAGATTTTAAAAGAGAAAAGGAAACCTAGACTTCAATTGTATACTCAAGTTTCAAATATGAAATGGGTGCTAGAACTTCCCTTCTAGAGAGAGAATACGGTGGAGAGGAGACAGAGAGGCAGTAAAGCAATCTCAAGGAGGAGAGATGATATAATTGGATGGAACAGAGCATGCACAGGGTTCACATCATAATACAGAGATAAACAACTGTTAGTAGCCTTCAAATGCTGAGTTAACTCAGAAAGAAGAAGATAAACAAAGAAAGATTGGAGAAAATGAAGTGCTTATGCAAGATTTGGTACTAGTGGTACCAACTGAAGCTTCTGAAGAGAAAACAACAACAATCCTGAGAAGAGGGAGGGGCAAGGGTCAGAAGTTTGAACTAGGGGCAAAACTGTCCTTTTAATTGTTTATTAATATTATTTTCTATTTTTAAGTGATTAAATTAACAAATGGGTATATTAATAATATATACGAATTTAGATAGGGAAATAACTAATTTTAAAATTTTGATGTGGAAATATCTAATTGATAAAGTTATGATGGGCATATATCTAAATTTCTCTAATATCAAGTAGGGGCAATTTCATGTATATCCCTTAAAAGTTTGAATATTATATATTTATCCGTCCAAATTTAATAATTACATATTTATCCTTGAAAATTATACAAATTTACATATTTGTCCAATCTAACTCTATAACATATCAAATATCTCCAAAAATAATAAATGATATTTTTTAAAAGTTAAAAAAATTACATTATTAATTAATAATATATAATTTAACGCATTTGGAGCATAGTGACACAGTTTGCGTTTAATTCGTGAATTATTAGCGAATTAAACAGATTTAACCCACCAACGTATCAATCCGCGAATATAACGGTAATTCACGTATTAAACAGATTATTCGCGAATTTGACGAATTTTACGTTTAATACGCATTTTTTTCGAAACAATTCGTCGCCCTCGCGTTTTATTTAAACTTGCATATTTTTTTTCTTTTGAGAAACTACCCTTTTGGTTAAGAAATATTACAGCAAATACCACTGCTTTTTTCATTTCCCATGTGTGCTGCCTGGGAGTCTGCATTGAGTCAGATGAAAAGGTTTTTTTTTTTTTTTTTGTACAGAGATTCTTAATGAACAAACAATATAGACATTTGTATCAGATACATAAAAATCATTCATTAAGCATTTCCATTTTTATTTTATTTTGGAGGTTTTTTCTGGTTTTCTTTTTAATCTTTTCTTTATTGTACCGAATCATTCCCAAATTATACCCGAATCACGAATTTTTGATCTCGCCGAACTGAACCCGAATAATTCATTTGTCACTATGATTTGGAGAGAGAGACGATGGAGGTTTGTCACCTTATAGAAAAAAAACTCAGGGGGACTAAAGAGATCGAAGGACATAATGGTCAATATATTATTAATTAATATTGAAAAACAAATTTTAATATTTTAAAAAATATTATTTAATTATTTTTTGAGATATTTGATATGTTACAGAGTTAGATTGAGCAACTATATGAGTTTGTACAATTTTTAAGGATAAATATGTAATTATTGATTTTGGAGAGATAATATGTAATATTGACACTTTTGAGGGATATATATGAAATTCCCCCTATTATTTAACAGAAATTTTTATTATATCCGAAAAAAACGAAATTCCAGCAATGCCCTCAATTTTTTTCAAAATTACGAAATTTGCCAGGGTAATGCTAGTTGTAATTTTCTTTTTTCTGAGGTATGAATAAAAATTTCGGTGTAATTTATGTCATTATTATTATCTATTTAATCAAATGTATACTTGCTGCTTTATTACTAGTCAGTTTCAAACTTTCACGGCATCCAAAAACAATTTATGGCTGTTTTTGTGGCTTTATTTGTGGTGTTATTTGTTTCCCATAAGATCTTTTTCACTGCATAATTTTTAAATAAAAAATATATATAATATAGAATATTAGAATATTAGAAAAATTGTTTGATTTTTTCGATCCAATTGTTATTTGTTGCTTAAGCTTTAACTTTGCATGCAGGTTTGTTTCTTTCAGCGCCACATAAAATCAAGAACTAAGGGTTATCAGCTTTGCATGCATATTAATTTAGTTTAATTATGGTAAATTTAGGAAAATGTAGGTTAATTTACTTTAATTTAGTTTTATTTAATTAAGTGTAGTTATTGTTAGTTAATTAATTTAGTTAAATTTAGATTATTTTAGTTTTATTTAGTTATGTGTAGTTATTGTTGGTTAATTAAGTTTATTTAAGTTACTTTAATTGATTTAGTTTAATTTAGGCCAGTTTAGTTTTATTTAGTAATATGTAGTTATTGTTGGTTAATTTAGTTTATTTAAGTTACTTTAATAGAGTTTCTTGTGTTTAATTTTAGGTAAATAATCTTGTGATTTAGATAAAATGTTTGATTTGGATTCATTTAGGTTTATATTGTTGTGCATAAATCATAAATTGGCACTTGAAAGAACTGGACCTTTGGTCTGGTTTCTTTAGGCGCCAATTTATGGTTTATGCTTATTTTATTTTATTTTTCAAGAAATTTCTAAATTAACTGATCTCCTGGTTAGTAATAGAGGATTACATAGATTGTATTGAAAACAATAAATAATAGTAGATATAAATTCATTAAATTGGCATCTGAAAGAACTAGACCTTTGGTCTGGTTTCTTTAGGCGCCAATTTATGGTGTATGCTTATTTTTTTCTTTTGTTTTTTCAAGAAATTTCTAAAGTAACTGATCCCTGGTTAGTAATAGAGGATTATTACATAGATTGTACTGAAAATAATAAATAATAGTAGGTATAAATTGGCACCGGAAAGAACTGGATCTTTGGTCTAGTTTCTTTAGGCGCCAATTTATGGTGCATGCTTAGTTCTTTTGTTTTTATGAAATTTCTAAATTAACTGATCTCATAATTAGGTAATAGAGAATTACATAGATTGTACTAACTATAATAGTAAGTATAAATTGTAGAAGTTGGTAAGCACTGTAATTGTAATGGTGAGATAGGTTGTTAAAAATTGTATTTTAATCAAACCTAAAAATAGACGTCATATCATTGTGCTCTTTTTTTGAAAATCTGATAGTGACTATCAGAGGAGTATACATCAAGAGTCTTTACAAACATACATCAGAATAAAACTTCAAAAATTCAAAATAATAAAGTAAAGGCTACTAGCATCAAGAAGAAAACTAAAGCACATATCATTGTACTCAAATACACAAAATCAATACATTTCTCTCTTTTATAAAATCTTAGATTAGATTTCTGATATTGGATTAGAAAAATCAAGCAATATATCTAATTTTCTATATTAATTATATATTATTTATATAAATACAAAAAAAAAAATGTTTTCACATAGTGGGGTCAGGCTAAAAGCACGAGGAGTTTTGATATAAAATAAAGTAAGGTGAATCAAAAGTGATTCAATCCAAATGTAATATTAGTTTTAATGCAATGCCCCTTGTTTTAAAGACACTGATACTAGTGTTGTGAAAACGGGTCGGGTCGGGTTCTCTCGATTCGAATCTGTCTGGATCATGGGTTCTGCGATTCTCAGATCTGACGAATTTTATTTAGAAGAGCTGGACCAAATTCGTGCTAGACTCTTGATTCAAAATTAGCACGGATCGGTTCGGGTCCGGTGCGGATTGGGGCTGGGGGTTTCGAGGGGTGGGTCCGGGCTAGTCGAGTCAGGGGTTTGAGTGGGTCGGGTTTACGGAGATCTAGTTCAAAAAACTGATTCAAATCCTTGCTAATCCGGGCCGGTTTGAGAATCTAGCTAGAATCGGAGCGATTCGGAGGCGGTCCACGGTTCGGCCGGGTCGAATCTGACCCGGTTGAATTTTTTTGAAACCACTAACTGATACTATGCCACTATACATGAGTATCCCGTGAGGCAAAACATGATATACAACATTCAAATTTCAATTGCCTCATATCCACACATAGAATTGTTTTTATTTGTCAGTTTCTCTCTGTTTCTTAACATCAATAATTGTAGCATATCCACACATATATAATATTCTAATATGTTGATTGATTGATTTATTTATTATTTTTCTTTCATAATTTATGATAGTATACAAGTTTCAAACTCTATTTTTTTTTCATACAACTTGTGTCACTACCATAACGCACAGTGGCTATGTTGACTTAATGGATAAATTATAGAAACAAGTTAAAAACCAAACCACCTTTGATTTTGTGGGCGAATTTGGCTGAATATATTTTTTTAAAATATTAGTAATTTTTTTTTTATAGAATAAGATAGATGATGAATATTTTTGATGTCATAGAATGAACTGCATCAGTTATGTGGTTTCTGTAAAATTTGATAAGAATCCGCAAACTAGTGCAATTTCTTTAAAATTTGAATGAGGTTTATTTACCTCTGCTTTTAATTCTCAAATTAATTTTCGAATTTAAATCCCAACTTGATTCCGAAATTTAATATCCAAATGTAATTCTCAAATTAAAATAGAATTGCTAGAATGTAAAAAATTGAAATGTTGATTGTACAAATTATTAACATATTGTATTAAATTGTTATTGTGATTTTATATTTTATTAAAAGGAAAAAAAGAAAATTAAGTTAATTACCAAACCACCTTCAATTCTGTGGTTTCTTTAAAATTTGCTAAGAATCCGCAAACTAGTTCCTTCGCTAATCACAAATAATCTCCTCTGCCTTTAATTCCCAAATTAATTTCCGAATTTATTTTTAATTTTAATTTCCAAATATAATTCCCAAATTAAAATATAATTATTAGAATGAGAAAAATTGAAGTGTTGAATTGTAGATTATTAATTTATTGTATTGAATTGTTATTATTATTATTTTTTTTAATTTTCCTTACCAAAAAAATATAAAATTTCAACAAGATTTTTCGAGCTTCAGACGATTTTCTTTATTCGAGAATGGTCATTAAAAGCTACGTCCGGTAATGAATATGAATGCGTATCCTCTGCATTAACTTAAAAGGGAATTTTTGAGTTAATAAATCTAAGCCGTCTGATTTTAAATGGAATTATAATAATAAAAAAAAAATCTGATTTTTCAAAAGTTATGCTCGTTAAAGTCAGAATTTTGTTTTGCACCTATGGTGGATTTCTTTGACTCGTAAAATAATTATTTGTTAACAAATTAATTTTAAGTCCGAATTAATATCAACAAATTAATTAATTTTGATAACTTTTTTCGAACTTAATTTCCAAGTTAAAATATGATTGATAGAATATGAAAAATTGAAGTATTGAATAACAAGAAATAGTTTTTTTTATGAAAGAAATAATTCTAAGGAACCGCCCCGTCTTGATTCTTTTAAATTTCACCATCTTTCTGGTTGATTAAAAACATATTTATCACCTTTAAAAAAAAAAATTCTGCGAATTTGGACCTCACGAATATATTGTATATTGTTGGTTTTTATTGTAAACACTGCGACAACATGAAAATAAGAAATTAAAGAACAACTTTCATAGCAAAAAAAAAAATAGATCCAACAGTTTACTTCTTGATACAAATTCTATAATCGATTTTGATGGTCCTCTGAAGACCATACTATAAACATTAAATTTATTTATAACATTATTTTATGAACCATTTACCAGAAAAAACTGTAGTTTTTATCAAAGTTTTATATTTTGAAGTCCTTCAAAATCCACTTCCTAGTTAATATTCGATGGTTTTATAGAATTCTATAAACTACATGATATTTGTTAGTTAATCGCACAAGAGGCTTATATTTATGCACGTAGTTGTTCTGATTTATCAACGATTGAGATTGAAAGATGAATTTTCGAATTGAATATCAGCTCTCCAATCATATAATATGTATTTTTTTGATTAAATACATCTATTCTATGTATAAAAGTTTAAATTTAGTTAAAAACATACTTGTCACACAAACTCCTACATGACTTGTTACAATTAAAATTGAATGAATCTTTATCAATCTGTTTCCTTCTTACATTTATCTTGCAATTAAATTATTTCCTTATTTCTTCATTTCCTTGTTTCATTTCTCATTTTCAATCTATAGTTTTGATAATAAAAATGAAAAAAAATCATATGTTTCCGAATTTTGTTTAGGACTACTGCATCTTTATGAATATATGAATAACAGATCTTGTGTTAATGTTTACATAAAAAAAAGAACACGTGTTGATAGAAACAATCATATCTGATATGGAGAGGAAATGACAAATATCTAGAACTTTCGTGTGAAAATTTTTTTATTGTTAAAATAATTTCCATCAAGAATATATATGTGAGCAAATCCTTATTTGAATCATTTAATCATATCTTTCTCAATTTTATTTCTTTACATATTATTTCTCCTTTAAATTGTTTAATAACTTGTCTTGCTTGTGTCTTTTATTTTCATTTAAATATATTTTTTCTTAATTTTACGTAAATGTCAAATAAAAAAGTCTCTTCACATTCTATCCAATTATATAATATATTTTTATTGAAACGCACGGGCACAATACTAGTAACTTAATTAACAAGCCAACAATTCTTACTTGACTCAATTCAAAATTGCAAACTTAGTAAGAGCTGAAGAAAAATCATTTTAGTGATCAATTACTCCATCAAAATTCAACTTAAACGCTTTCTATGAACTGATAAAGAAACAACAATTCCTAAATGCAACTTTGCTCTCTTTCAATAATCAGCATTTGCCTCTTATCTATTATCTAACCTTGACTAGAAAACAATGAAAAACAAAGTTTTTGCAACAAACCCATATTGCGCTGGAGCTTAAATTTTACATTTCCTCATTTTCCAAGCGAATACACTGCATGTATAAAACACTGTGCCGGCTATAACAAGTACACCGGCATACACTGAAACTGTAGAGGCACAAAGGTAGAGATATCTGCACCAATTTGAATTAGAAACTATCAGGTATGTATTTCAATTTTAATACTGCACAACACAAAAGATAATATGGTCCAACTCAATTTTACAATACCAAAGCATCAGTATTTACACTAATTAGAACAAAAAATGGTATATAGTTTAATGAAAAAACGAAAATGAGAGACTCCACTAAAGTCAGAAGGACCAACAAATGGTGCAATGAGATTTCTATCTTTAATGTTAAGGTACCATGAGCTACAAATTAAAAACAACATGAGAACTTACTTGGGTGAAAAGACGCTCCAAACGAAGAGATGATTCCTCATGAGAAGCAACACAACTGTAAAAGAAGTCAATGCAACCGAATTAACTACCAGAGGAACCAAGCATGGGATTGCAACCATTCTTTCCAAAAACGTTCTCCATTCAAACTTCTCTTTAGATGAGACGGCGACACCATCTACCATGGTTGGGATGTACATCACTGTACTTAGATGCGATAGTATAGGCGATGCATAGGTAATGCAGAACATTAGTATCCCAGAAAGAACTGTGGAGTAACTCGAGATACCCTTTTGACATAAAAGGAAAGTAGCAATCATCGATTAAAACAAATTAACAAAAAAGATTGTTAAAAATGATCGTTGAAAATATTTGCGGTTTAGGATTTTTACTATGAAAGCTCCTGCGACATCAATAGTTGCAAGGCTGTTGGTATTGCCAAGCCCAAAATGGCCAGAAAGGCCTAAGAAATGAATAGCAGCAACCTAAGAAATTACAAAAAAGCACAGTAAGTTAGATAGTACATGATACAATATTATAATAAATATGACTGGATTAGAAATACAGATAAAATAAAAGAAAATAATATAAAATTAACAACTGAAAGCTTTCAGATCTATCAAATTTATACAGAAACTTGAACATAGAAGTAAAAGTTTAGCTTGCTAATTGTCAGTAAATGTAGTACATAAAATTAAAAATTACTCGAAAATTACCTTGACCCAGTCCTTGCGTAGGGACCCACCTTCCACAAAAAGACTTAAACTTGCGCGAATTTGCATATAAATCAACAAAACTGGAATTGCATTCACTGGTTGCTGGAGAAGCAGTTGCAAGAGACACCAGAAAGCCACATAGGTTGATCCAATAGCAAATAAACACTCTCTAATACCCAAGAAAAGATCCCACTTGCTAGAAACTGACCAAACCCAAGGCAACACAATTGAAGATGAGATTACTGAAATGCCCCCGATAATGTAGACAGCTTGTGGTATCCATGTGGTCCCATGATCAACGAGCATCGTATTAGATGTATTTTTGTTAATAGATTGAAATAGAACCAGACATGCACCTATAAGATAGTTTAACCATAAAGCTAATTTAAAATGTGATTTTAGGCTGTAGATTGATTTTGAGTAGAGGGTGAAAAGCGATAAAATGGCAGTTATATGTAGAAATGTTATAGTGGAGGGACTGGACTGCAGAAGTAGCTTGGAAATATCAGGAAGGTGGACCCAGTTGATGCCGCCCTGATGCCAACCTCTTAAAATTCTTCCAAAAATGAGAGACAAAATGACAGGGGATATTACTTCGGGCAAGTTTCCATTTGGTCCTTTTAGTAGATCTTGGACTTGCGAGAGAAGGAAAATTAAATAAAGGGTTGAGGTGAGGAAATGCCATGTGTATTGCTCTTCCTCAACAAATGAGCTTGAGCCAAAACTTATTGCATGGAGGAGGATGGTTATAAAAATAAAATAATCTTCTAGACACCATTGATTATCATATATTTTGTGAAACAACTGAAATGTGATGCCTATGAATAGAAAGCATGACATAAGCATCAAAATAACTGCAAACAGGAGGATGTGGATAGGTTTCTGCAATTAACATTTCAAAATAAAGTAAAACATGTCAATATTCTGAAGATAAGGGAAATACGAAGTGAATAATTAAACTTTACTTTTTCAAAGTGAACAAGTACTTGTCTACTATGGTATCAGTGTAAATAAGTTTTACT
This sequence comes from Carex pumila, assembly GCA_033356055.1. Taxonomy (NCBI): domain Eukaryota; kingdom Viridiplantae; phylum Streptophyta; class Magnoliopsida; order Poales; family Cyperaceae; genus Carex; species Carex pumila. The sequence goes on from JARJHM010000729.1 coordinate 127,205, forward strand.
GGCACATACCAATCAGCACAATCAGGTTTCAGTTTTTCCTTTGTTTTATACGGTTCTTTTTCTCAAAATTTTAGGGTGGGTTTCCTTATTATTGGTGGTTCTATCTTAGTAATTGACACCAATGAATGATAACACAGCTTAACAAAAAAAAAAAATTACATCTGTAGCTCTACGAGACAACCACTCACTAGCATTTCTCAGGAATAACTCGTAGGACTCAGAAGCAATCTCAAAGTAGTCCGTTCTGCACAAGAGTAGTAAATAAAATAAAAAAAATAACTGAGAAACATATTAACAAATAGAAAATAACTTGCAAGAAATATCTGCACTTATTTTCTTCCTCAATTTTTTTGTAAAATGGTTTGGAACAACCGAACAAAGTGGTCAATCTGGAATTTCTATATTAATTATTTTATCTAGTATTATTTTGATTTTGCTATTTTGTTGCCCCATTTCTTATTAAATTCACTGAGGTGATGAAAGAACTAAGAAAAAAAATGAGCACATGGACATTGAGATGTCACCAAAAACAGTAAAAAAGTTCCCAAAAGTTCTTGGATGAGAAACTTACCTTAGACTAGAGTTGTTTTGAAGCCTCCAAGAATTGTGAGCAGCAACAGCTTTTGAAAATAGATTGCAAAATTTAGTATTGGTAGAGTCGGTAGAAAGGTTGGCTTCCAAATCCAGACTAGAAGTAGAAGAAGTTGAATAATCACAACATAAACGAGGTAAGTTGGCTCTTAATAAACTCAGTAGTTGCCATGAGTTTAGCTCCAAGGCCCTTAATCTTTGTTCCTCTGTATAAGCAAAGTGCAAGATGGATATACAATTATCTTTTATGGAAACCCATCTTTTTCAAAAGTTTTCACAAAAGAAAAAATCATTGGAAAAAGGGCTACATATAAAGGAAAAAAAAAAGTAGCACGGTGAAATTGTACAAGGGACCTCAGTAGAAAAAGGTTAACCATTATTATTTTTGAATGATAGACAAAGGTTACTAGAATTAACAGAAGTTTGTATTCCATTGCTTTCTAATGCTGGTTAAAACCATTTGAATAAATTGTTGTAGTTTTTTATTCAAAGTGAAAAATTTATGGCAAATAGTATAAAAAAGGCAAGGGCTATTCTGCCATTTCTTTAAAGATCTTTCAATATGTACCTATTCTTAAGGACATTTTGCCATTACATAAAGGAGTGTGAAATGAAACCCACCTGGTAAAGACTGAAAGACATTTGTTATCATCATTCCTATGTTATTTTTTGGAATAGGTACACCAAGCAAAAGCGCAAGGGTTGGGGCTATATCTACCTGTAAAAGAGTAACGTTACGTGGCAATATCATTAAATATTTGACAATACAAGAAGCAAAAATTTAATTCCGGGTGCCAAGCTGAACCAGTCAACAATTGCCAGTCTAGTTTTATTAAAGAAATATTTAACAATCAATGTGCCAGGAAGATACAACAATATCATCAATCTCCTTTTTTCTAATATACTAAATTCTGGCTCATGTATCATATATCTCTAAGGACAATTGACTTCAACTTAAAAAAACTATGACAAATGAGATATTTCCAAGAAATATCTTTACATATACCTGAAAAGCTTCATTATTGACATTTTTACCATGAGTCGTAGTCCTGATACCATGACCGATAAAAAGAGCCAGAGAATCAGTTTCTTCATATGATGATCCACCATGGTTACCTGCCTCGGTCATGCCGTGGTCGCTAACTACAACCTGAAGGAAAAATAAAATGATATTAATTTATTTTTTGGTTATGGTCAGGTCAGTTTTGGGGAAATTAGGGGAGTTGATATTTGCCAAAAAGCAAAATTTTGTTGGTTTTGGATGCATATTGGCATTTTCCTTTTTCATGAAATATTACCCAAACAAATTTGTATAATTTGACACTTAACTTTTAGTCTTATATGGCTATGCTTTATGAAACCTACCCCTCAGAATCTAATTCACAATTAAAAAGTTATAAAGAAGTTTAAATCACAAACCAAAAGGGTTTGGCTGTTGGAATTCTTTTGAGGAACGATACTTTGCACATGGATTTCTTTAATGATGTCATCCATCTCTTTAAGCTTTGGTGCCATCAAGATGCTGTCATTGGACATGCACTGTATCAGTCAATTACAAAACCAAAATACAAATATGGAAATAAAATTGAGAATAATCCTATCAAAGAGATTTACCTCTGACGCCCTCCAATATGGCCAACATGATCTAAGCCTAGGTAGTGAAGAATCTACAAGGAGAATATCTTTAGGAATATATACCACTTTTAAACCATTGGTCAACAAATAATACTTTGCTTATAATATGACGGGTGATTCTTAGGCAAACAGTCTACTGTTCTGTTGCTACTAACAAGATAAATGCAAGTTGCTTTAGTGTATGAAATACTTGCATGATTGTGTCAGTCTTTGATGCGTCTCTTAATTAGGATTACAGGTATCGTATGAATGTATATGGCAACCTCTACTCAAGCAAATAAGTGACAACCAAAGAAACAAGAATATAAAAATAAAATATTGGTAATTTTTTTTTAAGCTACCCATATTTTAGATTCATAAGTAAATTAATTAGCCAGGGAACAATTAGAACTTGTACTCTTTACAAAGAAAATTAGTACCAAGAGATTCCAGTCTTTTGCAGCAAGCTCCACATCTAGATGCCGAGAAACATTAAAATCTACCTCAACTGTGTCTTTAACCTGATGAAGAAGATACAATACTCACTTTAAAAAGTTAAATAAAGAGCTAAATGATTAAAAAAAAAAAAAATTCTTCATTACTAACGAACAGCAAGGTGTAAATCATTCAGAAAAATATGGTAAAAGAGGATTGTTAGTTCCGAGGAGACACATGCAAGAATGAACTAAATACTAATTTTAAGCAAAAAAGACACCTTGTGGTTTCTTTCTTTTGTAAATTTATTTGGCTATATCTTGTGCTCTTAGTGTACACTTTAAGGATTTAATAGGAACAAAGACCAACCAGTTAAGAACTTACAAAAAAGCTGCTAACTCCATCTTTTCTAGAGAATAAATTTGGAAACAATTTAATCCACGTCTCATCCCCAAGCATAACCAACCTCCAGCCAATTGAATATAACTGATCTGCATGTAAGACCAACTAAATAAAATGTTCTTTAATTTAATTTCATGAATGTGCTATTGAGCTATAAAATGATTCGCACTAACAAAGGAGATTGTCGTCTAAGAAGGCTTGAGTGTTAAAATTGAATGCTACGTCTAAGAATCCCCCAATAGCACCAGACACCATAGCCTAAAGAATGAGAAAAACTTAAGAGTGAACATATTGCAAACCACGGATGGATAATTGTAACAGGAAACATCAATTGTAAGCATTGCAATTTTAGCTGGCACATTATACATGTGCACTAATGTCTCATCCAAAATGGCACTGGTACAGCATAAGCCAGTTCCAGCATTTTTCCATACATTTTTCTTAATATATCTTGATTATAGAGCATGAGCTGGTATCCCCAACACCCTCAATCAATAAATTACACAACAAATTGAATAATTTTGAACAAATGCCCCTCTCAACGTGAAAAATATTAAATTTACATCCCTCCACCACCCGTTCTTTTTCATTTATCTAGTGAGAAATGGGGTGATTATGACATTTGTTCAAAAGTGAAATCAGAACAGGAAGGTTAGAGTAGGTGCTTTTGATACTCTGTAGGACTATACCTGACATTTCCCTCATAGCATTTCTTATTTCGGAGTATGAAAGATTGTTCAAGGTTGTTTTACTATAGAAGTTTTATATTCGAAATTTAGTTTTTGCCTTCCAACAATTATTTAATCTCAAGGCACCGAAAAGGATCCTAAGATAGATGACCTTACTTTTAACCTGGGCATGGTAACAGTAGGAGGCGCGGCTTTTGCATGAAAACCAACAGCCAAGTCATTTGACAATAAATACTGAGTATATGGCATCGCCTCCACCAATGCCTTAGCTGGAGGTTCTCTATCTTTTCCAAGTAGAAATTCAGCTGGTAACCCATCAATAACCTAAACTGACAACAGAAGCATTTACAAGAAAACATGAAAGGAAGGTAATTTTCAGAGAGATGGAAATAATTTTGAGTATCCAATGCATCATTTTGTTAGTAAATTACAACAGCATACCATAAGTATCAGCCGGTCATAGACAGGATGTATGCTAGAGAGTTCCTAGAAAAAGGAAAGTTATATAAATACATTAGCCCCTTAGAAGTTTAATTATAATAGAAACCAGTCAATTGAGGTTCAATAGCATTACACAAGTGACTAGTCACATCTTAGTAACTCCAGTAGCACTTGCTGCTACAAATCTCACTAATTCAGTATTGACCCAGCACATTATTTTAGTACTATATATGTGAATTTTCAATCTACTTTATTCCTAAAGTTTCAAAGCCCCCAATTTGGTTCATCAGATTATAAATTTAATTCAGGGACAACAAACCTAGTCAAAGCTTATTTAGAAAGAGTTGGTTTGATGGGATCTTTTTTAGTAGAAAACAACAGATTGGGCAACACTTTTGGTACAGCTTTTGAAATTTACACTGTACCCTTTTTGGGCATAAATTTGATGTCTAGATTCTAAATTTCTCAATTACGCTACTCTACTTTCAATTACGCTACTCTACTTTCTGGTATAGCCTCATAAGCATCAAATAAACAAAGAAAACCAACTATTGCCTACTCTACTCACTAGTACAATCACATTGTATGAAATACCACCTCATATAAAGACTTGAGCTGCTCTGAGGAAAGATCTGTCTTTTCCACATCCGTTACCGAATCACAACTCGGCATTTGGTAACTCTCTGGACCACTACACCATTTCAAACAGTACCAAATTAGAGTGGAGATTACAGATAATAAATGCAATTAGACAATTGAGAGATGGTGGGGAAGAACCTGAAGCCAGGGAGAGTGGGTTTAACAGGAAAAAATCCGAGTAGAAAGAGAGAGATTCCAGCGATCTGAAGCAGCGCCGCCGTGGAAACCCCCACCGCAAGTGTCGAGCATTTTAGAGAAGAAGCCATGGCATGGAGAGACTATTGGAAAGAAGAGAAGGCGGGAGGAAAGGAAGTTGGATTGATTTTAGATGAGAAGTGTTTTGGACTAAGAGAGAATTTTGGTTGCTGATTGATATATGCAAATCATAGAATTGTTTCAACAAGACCAGTTTCTAACCACTTTCAACAAATCTACAAGTTCAGTTTGGTGAGGCGGGTTGTATAGACTCTAGATCCGACCCGTCACAGTGACATGCAAAACTGGGAGTGAAAACTATTTAGGATAAAGAACCTCGTCTGCTGCGTATCCTCTGAGATATCTCAACTTTAGCGTGACCGACGTGTCCGGCGCCTATTCGGGGGTGATGTAGGGGTCAGTATTAGTGTGCTTTGAGATTCGTGCATAGCGTATTTAAACGGTTGAGATTTTCCATAAAGTCACGCAAAGTTTGAGATATCTCAGAGGATACGAATTCCTTCCCGGGAGGGTGTGATTCTTCATGGTACATGGCCTCTGTAGTAGTAAAGAATTCACATCCTCTCCAATACCTGATAAAGGAATCTTTTACAATTACTAGATCTGAACCGTACTTTTTAACTTGGCACGAATCTCAAAGCCAAAAAATGGGACCCCCTACAGTGACCCGAATCCCAAGCCGGTTGAGATTTAATCTCAAACCGTAAAGTAAGTGATCCTCTGCAATAATGGTGCAATACCTGAGAGGATACGGGTTCCTCTGTAAATAGGTCTGCATCCGAGGCCAGTATCATTCAGTATATTTTCACAAAGTAAAGAACCTCTGTAAATAGGTCCATGTACCGTGAGAGTACAGGCCCAAGCCCAATTAAATACAGGCTAAATTATCACCGGGCCCAATCCTTTTTTTCCCTTTTCTTGTTTTAATTTTTCTGACTTGATTCGCTTGAGAAGAGAATCGGAGATGAGCGTGTTTGGAGGAGACAGCTGGGGAAGAGAGGCGCAGCATCGGAAGAGGAAGGTCGACGAACTCCTTCTCTCCTCTTCCACCGTCGCTTCTTCTTCTTCTTCTTTCAAGAAGCTCTCCAGTGGAAAATTCGTTTGCCTCGTCTGCCCTCACAACCCTGTCCTCGACTCCTCTCTCATGCTCTCTGTAAGTCTTCCTCCTCCAACTTGTCTCATTAACTATTTCAAAGTAGAAGTCAAAATCACCTCAATTGCTGATATTTGTTTTCAGTTTTTCATGTATTGTTTGTGTGGTAGTTTGGTTCTGTTTTGGTTGTAGGTAGATTAATGAAGAACCCTAGATTTGGTTCTGGAATTGGTTGCCATTCTCCCCTTTGGTTCTGTTATGTAATGTAACTCTATGAAGTATGTCAAAACCAAAAAGGGGTGAATTCTGATAATTTTTTTCTTTGGTTAGTCTATTTTAAAAATAGGGGGGAATTTCATGTATGGTAAAAACATCAAAGAAAAACCATAGATTCTCTTCAAACCTTAGAACAATTACTGTCTGGTAATTTTTTGGTCCATTGGTCCTGAACTGGTATTGTGAGTGGGTTGGTGTAAAACATTAGATTTGGCACTGAAACTTTAGGTCATGATACTCCTGCTGGTTTAAAGATCAAGTAAAATTTCATAAAGGGGTATCCCAGCAAGCAAATTTTTTTTTTTTTTGGCTTGAACTATCATAGAAAGACCCAAACTGTTGCCGAACTTTTAGTGGGACAAGTTGGTAATTTTTTTTATGGTTGTTTTATCCAAATAAAAGCATCAGGGATTAGTTTTCCTCTTTCGTTATAGTTTCTAGATCAATTTCTGAAATGTACCATTTTGATTTTAGATTTCTAGGCATTCAACATATATCATAAATCTTATCATGTATTTCTTCTGTATATCTCCACTACCTTCTTTTTTTTCTATTTGGATGAATGATGAACTTCACGGCTTTGGTTCTTATATTGTAGGTAATCTGAGATAAGGTTCCATTTCCACTTGTAATAACTTATTAACAAAAATTCTGTGAGATAATAATACATCGTTTAATCAGGTGCATAACAAGGGTTCTCGACATGTTGCTGCACAAACAAAACTGAAGGAAAATGAATTATGGAGGCAACAGGAGTTAAACAAGAGAATTGCTTTATCTTCTGAATCTAAAATTCAACCCGAAAACACTGGTTCAAACAACGAAGTTAAACCATTAGTTGAGCAAACTCGGACAGCTATTCTCGAATTACAATCCAGCAAGTTCATATTAAATTTGAAAGATGCAACCTCAAACGATTCAAATTCGAGTATGTCTAGTCATGAGAGGAGAGAGGTAGAACTCAAATTTATTGCCGCTGGCTGGAAACGGGATTGTCATGGAAAGTGGTACAGAGATGAAAATGTGAGCTTTCTAACTATTAATTTTGTACTTTTCTGGTTATTGTCTAGAATTTCAGAGAAAAAAAATTGTGCTGCAAATGTAAATTGGGCCTATATCAGATTTAGACCAGAACACAATTTTCACTTGCCTTGGTTCATTGGAACTTAGCCATCAAAATTTCCCTAACAATAAGAGTTATTTTTCTTTTTTCTTGGCCAGAGCATAAGAAAAGGAACCTTAGGTATGGAGGGGAAAAAAAATAAGAAAAGGAAAAGACCATTTATATGTACTGTAGCAGCAATAATCCTCCATTTTTCAAAATTTTGTATGGTAAGATTTTTGCAATTTGACCAATGTCTTTGTAATAACTACGTCAATTTGAATTCTAATATGTTTTTGAAGGGACTATTCTATTTTTTGGTCATTTGATTTAATAATTAGGATTGGCTTATTTAATAGGTAGAATTCGACTCGGATGAAGAAGACCCGAATGTCTGTCTTCCCTAGCTTAGAAGACCTCATTTTGCTTTCATAGATAGCTACTTGGTGAAAATTAAATGACTAGAGATTTATTAGAGTGGCATGAAGTTACATGTTGTCCAATTTGAAATTAGTTTTTTTTTCAAAATGTACAGTTAGTTGGACCATGTTATTCTATTAATTTAGAGTAAGGGACAAACAATGGTGAATATATATTGACACACACACACACTAAAAAAGTGGATTTTTTTTTTTTTTTTTTAAATAGATGTTTGTGTAGACACGTACCTTCACTCACACGCACTCCCGAATTAAAGCTCCAACCCAGCCCCTGTTAGAATTTGATCCGAAGTTTTCATCATGTGATAGTTGCAGAACTAAGGCAAGCTTGTACAGTTGCTTACATTTTTGTTGCTATTACGTGTAACGTATTGTTATCAACTAGAGACACTATTTGCCTGTCATATGAGAATGATGTTGCAGGATGCAGTTGCTTGTCACTTTAGATAAAATGAAGTGTTTGTTTTCTTTATATTACTAGTGGTCATTATTAAATTAACATGTACATTGATGAGTCATGTACTCATCAAGAAGAAAACAAGAGAATAACTCAGCAGAGTGCGCTCTTTTGGTAAGGTGGACTTGTTCAAATAAAGGCATGCCTTTGAATTGACTTTTGTGTTTGTTTTTATGTCTTCCATCCAATGAGATCACATGGTTTTTAGTTTAAGCTAATGCTGAGGTGTTATATTCTAAAGACTTACTTAATGTATGGTGCACACCACAGATCACAAAATCAATAGTTAGATCATTTTATGATAGTGGATCCACACAGAGATGGAGCAATAATTTTGATGTTAAGAAGCCAACAAATAATTTATAAACACGCTTATAATTACTAGAGGGTTATAATAAATCAAAATCAGAGTAATTGATAAAAAATAAACATGGTAGTAAATTAGTACCACAATTTAAGAGGCAAAGATCAAACAAATCAGTGCTAACTTCTTGGGAGAAGGAATTCAATATCATCTCACGAGCAATTAACTTTCGGTTTCTTTATTTGACAAAAAAAAAGAAAAACAATATATTGAGTGTTTGTCTTAATTTGTTAATTTCATCAAAATTAAGCATTGTCTTGAGTCTAAGAGCATCTCTAATCCAGCAATTGAAATTAATTGCTAAATAACAATTATGAAAATTTTAGAAATTAAGCAATTCACTCCTATATTAGTACAATCAACCAAATAATTGAGAATTAAATACTTGACCAATAAAAATTAAATATTTGGCCAACTCATCTTTAGAAAAGAATTTCTTATTAAGCAATTCTTTCCAACAATTGTTAAATAAGCAATAGCCATACAACCCAGCAATTACAAAAATAATTGACACATCAGCATAAGCAATCCATAAGCAATCACTGTTGGAGATGCTCTAAATTCCTGATGATCTTGTGTTCTCTGTGATGTGAACTTGTTTCAGAGCGATAGTCATATTTCTAAGAAAAAGCTTTAATTATAGTGCTGCAAGTTCTTTATGTCATTAGTCATAATCTTTCTTTGCATTAGTTATACAAAATTTAAAATATAAATTGAAGAAACCACTGATGTAAAAACTTTGATGGAAGACAAGAGCACTAGAGGCTACAGACGCCATGAATGTAAAATCTCCTTACATACGGATTGTAAGAGTATGGCAAAATCAGGATTTGGATATAGGGGGCCTAAACTGGCATTTCCTTTTTTAGATTATCAATATTAGTATTCAATTTAGTTTTATTAATATTAGTATTCAATTTAGTTGTCTAAAGATTTATGCACTATTTTATTATTCATTTTATTTGTCTTAGTATTCAATTTATTGGTCGTCGAAGGATATGAATTGATTAGTCATATGATTTGTGATCTATTAATTTACTGCACAATTTCGGTGTAATTAGCTGGGCCAAATATAAAATCGGCTGCAAGGAAAGCATGTGTATAATTTAATTATTCAACATTTAACTGAAGGAGATGCTGCTAGCTTTTCACGATCTAATTATATATTAATTTCTAAGATGAAGACTTTGGATATTTAAGTCAGGATATATATGATTGCGCACTTATATATCTTATGAAGGTTAAATCAAACATCAAGCTTAAATTCCAAATATATTTAATAATCTACTGTAATAAACTAGGTGTAGATATTGTCATATTGACAGCAACATCTTTGCTTATACAGCGTTTGGTCACAGATTAGCCAATTAGTCAATTGGTCAACATATTCAAATACATAAAAACAATTGCAAGAATATGTCATAAAAGTGCTTTTTAATCTCGATATTCTCATAGTTATTTCTGTCGGTAATAATGATATTTTTAGAACATGAATGGATGATCGATCCTCACTACTAAATCCTTTTTATTTTTTTATTTTTTTGCAAAGTCCAGTCATGAGCTGATCAATGTATTGAGTGCAAAGTATAATCTTGGTCAATATATGCTAACCTTAGAATCAGAATTAAAGATATGCATTCTAAATTAACATTCCATCATTCTCAAATCTCAACGGATCAATTACACAACTCGAAATTCCTTCGTTGATGATGGCGTTTCAACAGAAACTAATGCACAATTAATTATCTCGTCCTAATTATTGTATGCATGCAATGCGCAAGTTTGAGAATATAAATTAACTAAATATATTTAGCAACATCAACATCAGTTAGATGTTATATATATATATATATATATATATATATATATATATATATACACACACACGTCATTGCATATTTGAGAAAGAAAAAAGCTCCTGACTTTGTGTGTGTATATTATATATAGAGATGAGCTACGGTGAGTTGCGAAGTAAAACGCGTTTCTATTTCACGCCGTATTTTTATTTTGATAGTTCAAACGACCGATTCGAACCGTTAGATATTTAATACATATTGAAATGTGCCTGGAGACCAAATTTTACATTTTTTGGAATTTTTTAATTATTTATTAAATATTTTTTAAAATTACTGTTTTGCTGTGAACAGTAAAAACAGTAAAATTTTCTGAACCATCAGATCAGCGACATTCAAAATTACTTAATAAATAGTAAAAAAATTCCAAAAAATATAAAATTTGGTCTCCAAGCACATTTCAATATGGAGAACAAGATGAACGGTTTGGATTGACATTTTGAACTTTAAAATCACAAAATATGAGTGTGAAGTAAAATAATCACTTCACTTCGCAACTAACCGTAGCCCACCTCTCTATATATATATCATTGCAATATTTTTATTTTGATAAAAAATATCATAGCAATAAAAATCGACGGTTTACTTAATTCAAGTTAAATAAATGATAACTAATTAAGCAGTTAAAGTTTCTACTATAGTTCCATTTTAGACTTTTAAGTAATTAATTAATATGTCAACAATTACCATTTAAAGCATGCCAAACATTAACTAGTGCCTTCTAATAAGGTACCCAATTCCTTTCTGATCCAATATATATATTTGTATACATTTGTACTTTATTTTAGAGCAGGCCTCACTAACACAATGGTACAAAGGGAAGAATGTTCAATCATTCGTAACTGTTTAGCAAAAATATGTTTACAAACTGTTGTTATATGGTTATGTATAATTAACAATGAAAACTTAACTCTTGGCTCTATCATAGTGTGTTTCAAATTCCTTAGAGAAAATTCATGACTACTCCCTAGTGTATATTTCAGTTTTAGAACACAGAACAGATAGTACATGTACTTAATTGTGTCTGTCATGGATCATATTCATTCGTGTTTAACCACAATTTATCAGATATACATGTACTTGTGTTCTGTTACAAATTTGCCACTTATTTCTTGTTATTGGCGGTGACTTGTGATCTACAACAAAGTAGACACTTTTTGCAAGGGAAAAAGCTCTTTTATGACGGTCATCCGTCGCAAAAAGAAAAAGCTGAATAATAAGAGTAGCTCGTTGCAAAAAGTCACTTTTTTATCCTTGTGAAAAGTGTCTCATTCTTGTGTGAAGATATTGCAACTGGTGTATAAAGAGGGATAAATGGTAAAATGCCAGTTTTGTGGTTTTTATCAACTAGGATTATATAGGTTTGTTTAAACAACTATATATTTTGTGGTATATATATATATATGACCCTTTATTAGGTACTTAATCATTTACGGTATTTTATGGTGGGATTCCTTCAATCTCTATGATTGTGACAAGTTCTTGTCTTTAACTTTGGAATCAGTAGATGCATCACAATTTATATGTATATATGTATATCATCAAGGGTGGAGCCAAACTTTTGAACTATGGAGGTTAATTATATAAATTTTTTCTTCGGAGAATAAAGATCATACAGTGACATAATATATATATAAATAATTTTTTTGAAATGAGATCAATTGACCCCATATCTCTGATGTAAATCCGCCTCTGTATACCATATATACATGTAGTTAATATGGCACTTGTAGCCGACAAATGGGAAATAATTAATATAAGATGATCGGTTCAATCATCTGACAAGCATGCGTTATCTAGAAAGCTTCCTACTCAAATTTAAGCTTTTTGAACAAATCAGTTCAAATATGATTACTTTTTTTTTGATGGTTGCAAATATGATTACTTAAAACTGGCAAAATATACTTATTTGCTTGTACACCGTATATTTCATAAAGAATGGTTTAACATATAAGCAAGAATTAATGCTTAAAAGAGTGGTATTTTATATGGTTGATTCAGAATTTGTTTCTTGTGCACTGATCATTATATAATTCCTCAATGATGATGTATTCAATACTCAATTACATAAAATGGTAGGAATTTTCGACGTACACAAGATAACTAAATATATTCATTATATATATTATTTGCTGGTACAACAACAAGTTAATACAATCTTAGTTCTTTAAGGTTGTTGGTCCTTAAGAATACATATATATACAAGTACAATTACATCTTATCCTTGATGCTAGTGCATACTTCACAATTAATAAACATATACCAAAATGGCCACCTTAGCAGATGGAAGTAGTGAATCCACACTTGCTAAAAAAAAACATCGTCACCACCGTGCTAAGCATTGATGGTGGTGGTGTTAGGGGAATCATTCCAGCAACTATTCTTAGCTTTCTCGAGTCAAAGCTTCAAGTAAGACAAACTTCTTCTCCCCTTGCCTCCCCCAACTTAACACCCAACAACAGAATATTTATAGAGTAACTCATTAAGAATTATAAGAGAAGGCATATAGATATAGCTGACCTTGTTTGGTGAATAACTTATGCAATTGATATGTGTTAATACAGGAGCTTGATGGGGAGGAAGTGAGGCTCGCAGATTATTTTGATGTCATTGCAGGGACAAGCACTGGAGGTCTTTTGGCCTTGATGCTTGCTGCTCCAGACAAGGATAGGTGTCCACTATTTGCTGCAAAGGATTTAACCCAATTCTATTTGGATCATTCACCAAAGATATTTCCACAAAAGTGATTTTCATTAACTTGCTGTGACCTTCATAGGCTATGAAATATTTCATATATTTTCATAAACTATCCATCCTGACAGTGGGGATAGTTTTTTTTTTTTTTTTTCTCTTAGGACCAAAAAAGCCGACAATTTAATTTTGTTGAAAGAAAAAGGAATTTGTTATATAAATGGTATGGAAATTTTCATTGTGGGGGTGATAATTAAAGTTGACACATGGGTCTTGGTAATAACTTAAATTCTGAGCTTTAGCTCGCTAAGCAGTATACCATATGTGTAAAGACAGTTTGTCATGTAAAGTACACTAGAGGATAAGGAAAAAGAAAGAAAGAGAAATTACAAGCAAAACCATTTACCAGTTGTACAACACACTTTTTCCTTTTAGTTCCCATTTTAGGGTCCCTTTTTATAGTAACCATATCGGGCTTCTTGTCTCCGTGATCCATGTTTGTCATGGTGTTCTATACTTCTATACTGAATAACTTTTCTCAACATATAATAGTACATTTAAGGAAAGAGTTTAGACTCTGCAAAAAAATGTTAATTGATGATACGGTTGAATTGCAGGAGGGGTATTATATCACAGTTAATTAACAAGATCAAAATTATTTTTGGGCCCAAGTACGATGGAGAGTATCGCCACTGTATAATTCGGCAGTTACTCGGGCAATCAAAGCTACATGATACTCTAACTAACGTGGTCATCCCAACTTTTGATATCAAAATACTCCAACCTACCATATTTTCGAACTTCATGGTACTAAATACTTTTCTTATACTTAATTCAGTCCCTTCTTTTTCATTATGTTTCTTAAATTTTTGCTTTGTAATTAGTCTGTATGTTAGTCAACATTGCTGTTTTGATGAACCATCAGTAGAGAAGATGTTCCACTTCTGAAACTTAACATGCAAGTTTGAGGCATAATGTCAACCATATATTATAGTGTTAACCAAAACTGCATACATATATGGGCCTGACCAGCTTCACCAATTCCAGGTATCATTTAGTAACGACAATTAAATAACGATGTCAACATATATGATCTTGGATTAAAAAACTCTCTCAACTTGTTGGAACTAATTAGTAACAAATGAAGAAAAATGAGATGGTCTTGCAAGATATAGCACTAATGTATCTCATGATTAAGGTATAATGTTATTGATATGGTTTTCTTTTCAACTTAATTTGCTATCAGCTGAAATTTCAACCGCTGAAGGATGCACTGCTATCTGACATAGGTATAGCCACTTCTGCAGCACCAACATTCTTTCCGGCACATTATTTTGAGATTAAGGATGACAAAGGAAGTACCAGGGAATTCCATCTTGTCAATGGTGGTGTTGCTGCAAATAATCCGGTACACATATAACAGCGATTTAAGAAATATAACCACTTAAATATTCTTATAAACAGTAGTTTTAAAAAATGTATACAAGCACAAATTCAACTTTTGTTTTCATTTACTTGGTCGAAATACAATATAATAAACACTAATGTGGTAAGGAGCACTATCGATCATCTGCTATTAATCTTGTGAAAGAATGGAGATTAGTTGACCAAATATTATATATCTTAATTTGAATTACCATGATGATGTGGTAACATCATTAATTTATGAAAAAGAATTTTCAAAGTTATGAACATATCTATACAAGTGATGAATATTCAGCTATTAACTATTAAGTTGAACTGTAGCAAATAGAAATTAAAAATAAAATTTGCTTATCATTGGTTATTAGACACTTGCTGCTGTTAGCCAAGTTACACGGGAGATTGTTACTGGAAATGATCAGTTCTTCCCGATCAAGCCTACAGACTACCACAAACTTTTAGTGATCTCAATTGGGACTGGATCAAGCAAGATTGAGGAGAAGTATACAGCACAGGAGGTTTCCAAGTGGGGCATCTTACGATGGCTCACACGGAAGGGTGCCTTGCCAATTCTCGACATTTTTAACTGTGGAAGCGGTGACATGGTTGATATTCATCTGTCTAATCTTTTTCAGGTGCTCTGGTCAGAGGAAAGCTATCTCCGCATACAGGTAAACTATTTGAATAGTTCTTAATGACCTACTGTTTCATAAAACAAAATGACGATAAGTTACGTTATTATGGCCTGTTATATCTATCATTTGCTATAAGGTCCTCTCGCTAAAAGTGTGCATGCCTTCTTTAATCAATCTTCTTGTTATGAGATGGAGCTGGCGAGGTAACATTGATAAAGATAGGCTCATTAAGTAGTTCTTGCATAATTCTTTGCTAATTTAACTAGCTAGGTGCTCATCATGCATTCCTCGATTTGGTGCTCCACCACGTAATAGTTAAGAATTTTGTTCACATCCGCATGTATTAAGAAAATAAATTTTAGATGGCCATAACAGAGAAAGAATGAAATCCTATCCTTGAGAGAGAGAGAGAGAGAGAGAGTGCCCTGCATTTTTGTAGCACTAGAAATGTCATTTTAATATATTTTTTTGGATTGTTGAAATATTTTGCTGACAATCTGGGGATCAGTATGATGAACTCATAGGTAGCACAAGTTCAATGGATGATTCTTCCATGGAGAACATGCAAAAACTTGTGCAAATTGGCAAGGACCTTCTGAACAGACTCGTTTCGAGAGTCAATATAGAGACTGGCTTGTATGAGGAGGTTCCTGGGGCTGGTACCAATGAAGACATGCTCACAAGTTTCACAGAGAAGCTTTCTGCTGAGCGAAAAACAAGGTGTGGAGAAGTGCCAAATTAAAATATCTATCTATATTTATCTTCACATACAGTGGAAAGGATTGCTTTGTAATATGAAACTATGCCTACAAAGTTGTGAATGAAAAACAATAATATTGCTGATGGTTTGTACAAGTAAATGTTTAACTTTATAAAGTACATGTGCTAGGTGTGTATTCTATATTTATTGTGATTAAAAGAATCTTATTTGCCATCTTTCTATTTATTCAAATTATGTAAGAAGTAAGAACTGTGGATTGAATTGATTAATAAATGTACAGTTAGTAAAATACTTTTGATGGAGCGACTGGACTTCTGAAAGGCGATTCGGAAGGCGACTAATGAGGCGATTCAGTGTATTGTTCATAGTACCATTTCTTAAATTTAATATCTATCTATAGGCTTATCGAATGGAGTTGAAACCAGTTGGAACAGGTCCTCTGTTGATTGGTCTACAAACAGTAGCTTAGTATGTAATTTCAGCTGAATACTAAAGTTATTTTATCATTTTATTCATTACTCAGAGAAATTTGAAAAATGAGGATAGTGTGCATCTAGGTGTCTTGCATGCACAGAAAAATTGGCAAGCCCAAATTGAAAGGATTTTATAATTAAATTTTTTATGGTGAAAGATATTAAAAAAAAAAACCTAAAATTGAAATTAGCGCTTTTTTCTTTTCAACTTTTTAACCACATTCATATTTTTTTTGAGAGTTTCAAATTATTGATATGGATCTCAGGAAATAAAAGGAATGATTCTAACATAATTTTTATTTTTATAGTATTTAACCGATTTGCTGGTCAGCTTTTTTCAGCAAAAGTTGACCTTATCCCATTTTTCTGAATGTCTAAAATTAAAAATGCCATAAACCCATAAGCCCACAACTCAGGATCCGAATCTATTGAAATCAGAGGTCAGTACTATTTATCTTGAAATCCCTGCAATCCGAATCAGCCGTCGAACTATTTCGAGATACGTGCAAGGAAAAACTAGCTGTTTCGAGATGCGTTCTCGAAAAAATTCAATGGTTGAATTTCGGATTGCAGGAATTTCAGGCTGAACAGTAGTCGATTTCAGAATTTCAGCTGATTTATTTCCCACAACTCACTATCTGTTTCTTAAAAAATATGAAATATGGCCAGAATGTGTGTTTAATTATGCTTTAAGTATATAGAAAAAAGCAGGTCGAAATTACTAATAAATGTAAATTAATTTGTCACTGAAAATATGCAAAAGGGGTTCTGTTGACCAGCAGATATCAATCATAACTTCATAAATTAGATATTTCTCCATTAAAATATTAAAATTAGCTATTTCCCCTTCTAAACTCACTTATTTTATTAATATCGCAATTTTTTGATTTAATCAATTGCAAATACATATTAATATTAATAAAGAAAGTAAAATCCTAGCTACATTTGGGCAACATTTTTCCCTACATTGGTTGTGTTTTCAGATTGTTGACTCAGTCAACAACTTGAGGGCATATATAGCAATAAGCAGGGTGAAACTAGAAAGTTTAATTAGGAGGGGCTGAAACTTATAATACATAATATATAATATTAATTAGTGGTTAGTGAAATTTGAACCCAAGACTTCTCAAATAGAAAATAGAGTCTTAATCGGTAGACTGCAATTGCACATTTTCACGTACACATCTATTGAAAACAAAAAAGACAATCATTGAGATTAAGTTAATGTTTTATAAAAAAATTAATTTAGTGTTTTTATTTTGAAATTTTTCAAAAAAAAAAAAAAACCTCCAAAACCGTTAGAATTCTAGGAGGTTCTATTCTCCTGGCGCTTCTACAAGGATATGAAATTATGAAATTATGGCGGTTCTTAAAGAATAGAACCGCTCAGAATTCTAACCTTTGTTGCACTTTTAAAAAAATATCAAGGGCATATTAGGAATTTTTTAATTATTGGAGGATATTAAAAATAATAGGCCATATCGCGACAGCTCATTAAGCCATCCATTTTCACAATTCTTTTTCGTTTTTGAATTTGCTTTTCAAATTCTTTTCGCTTATATTCTTTCCTTTTCTATGTTCTTTCTATGTTCTTTATTTTTCATTATATTTTTATTTCTTTTCTGTTTTCTTTTTTTTTTTTGAATATTTATCATAGCTAGGCTGTTAAGAGTAATTGATATTAATTTCATGAAAGCTCTAATCTAGATAATATTTCACGAGAATCACGAGTATTACTGTTGTAAGGATTTTCTGTGACCGTTTATTTAATGGTCGATATTATACATTTATCAATTACTTAATATAAGAATAAGTTAGTCAATTCTTAAAAGTTAATTAATTAGGCTTCTTAAATTTCCATAGTGATTACTACACGTCTACACGATCATTAATACTTTAGTTTATTTATAATAAATCAAAATCATAGTAAATTAGTAATTGATAAAAATATACATGGTAGTTGAGTACATGAGGAGATGTAATTTATGAGTCAAAGATCAAACAATTCAATGCTAAATTCTTGGAAAATATAAATTTGAGGAACATTTTATGTAGTAATTGTATATTTCTGTTAACCTTAATTTTTTGTTGTTGTTGTTGTAAATTTCGGTTTATTTCTTTAACAAAAAAGCAATATATTAAGTGTTTGTCTTAACTTATTTCATCTAAATTAGGCATTGTCCTGAGTCTTAATGATGACTGTTTTCTATGTCATGTAAACTTTTTTTTTTTTTAGAAAAATATGAGTCTAGCCGTATATGTGATGTAAACTTTTTTTTTGAAGAAAAATATGGGTCTAGCTGTATAAGTGATGTAAACTTTTTTTTGAAGAAAAATTTGGGCCTAGCCGTATATGTGATGTAAACTTTTTTTTGAAGAAAAATATGGGATTAACCGTATATTTGATGTAAACTTGTTTAGATTGATAGTCAAATTACTAAGAAAAGTGTTTCGGTGCTACAAGTTTTTTATGTCATTGGTCACAATCTTTCTCTTGCATTAGTATTACAAAATTTGAATCTAAATTGAAGAAATCAATGATATAAAAGCTTTGATGAATGAGAAGAGATGCCATAAATGTAACTTGGGGGCAGATATATAGTCAAGCCAATAGGTGCTTAATATCATTTCAATAATTTTATTTTTTTAATCATATATATTAAGATTTAATTCAATTGTCATTTTTTTAAGTGTACCGGTAGCTTAATTATTATTCCAAAAATTTGTGGTTATAGAGAGTTAAGTTCAAATTCAATATATGCATTATCTATTTTAAATTAATTCAGTCTTCAATCTAAAATTTTAAAATCTTCTTATTACGGGTCTTCAATATAAATAAGTTTTTGTTCTTGTTTTCATCTAAGCTATGAATTTGCTTGTCATATTGAACTTTGAACATGTAGACAATGATGTGGATGTAGATAAAGATAGATGATGAGATGTTGTTTTCTTTGCTGGTATATATCAGCGTCTATCAAATTAACAAGAAATTAATGTCATGTGCATAATTTGCATTGTTACAATAGTTGCTATTAATTTAGTATAGTAAATAGTAAATATTTTTTTATTTAGTCAACATTGTGCACCTAATTCTCTATCTTGCATTACCACCACGGCACCACCAAGAAATTAGTTGCCCAGTGGGCCATGGCGAACTTTTTTCGGTGCATGCATGGTTCATTTAACTTTGAGATGAATATGCTTTAATTTATTATTCATCTGTTGATTCAGTTTATTAATATTAGTATTCAGATTAGTTGTCTTAAGACTTATGATATAAGATTTAGACTTCATTTTTAATTTTATATGTACGTGTTTTATTTTTAGTCTAGATGTTTCAATCCAAACTTCGTCGGAAGTTCGCCATATCATATATAGTCGAACCCCGGTTGAAAATTGCCAGAGCTTTATTGTCCGATTTTGCTTCTTTGCCTTGAAGCCTCTAATTAGGTTACAATTCAATAGTTGTTTTTAAGCTTTGATTGGTGAAAAAAAATGTTGACTGGTCAAAATAAAGCTGGTGGTAACGATGGTAGTAAAGAAAGTAATAATGATAACATTAATTAGTTATATATATAGAGAGAGAGAATAGAACTAGCGTGTGGTTAAGTTCATTAAGTCTCTTGGTGAACGCAATTCTAAAATTCGTCAAATCGGCTTCAAATAATGAACCCGAATTGTTGAAATCTAAAAATTTTAAACATTCAAATTAATTTAGTATAAAGTCAAGTGGTCAAAATTAGAAGGTTAATAAATTAATTTTAATGCATTCATTTTTTGAACGTATTTTGACCACTTGATTATGTGCAAAATTAATTTCAAAATTATTATTTTTTACATGTTGATGCTTCACTCGTAATGTAGACGGATTTCAACGGTTTGGATTCGTCGTTTAAAGCCAATTTGATGAGTTTTAGACTTGAGTTCACCGAGAGACTTGGTGAACTTAAGAATACCCTAGTTCTATTATATATATATAATATAATATATAGCTTGATTAATTAGTCATATGCTTTGTCTATTAATTATTTAATTAATTTAATGCAAGATTTCGGTGTAGTTAGCAAGGAAATAATCGCCTGCAAGCAAAGCATGTGTCTTTAATTATTCAAGTCAAAGCACTGGCGGAAGTACGTACCTCTTTTCACGATCTAATTTATAATTAATTTCGACGATAAGATAATCGATACATGTTCAAGTCAGGATATGATTAATTGCGTACGGAATTATCCTATGAGTAAATCAAACATCAAGCTTTCCATATATATATTTAATAATCTACTATAATAGTACTAGTTGTGGATATTGATAGCAACATATCTTAATTGGTTTATACAGTGAACGACCAATTAGTTGCACAATTTGATTTCTTAACGGAAATGGTAACAAATAGACCATGAAATGATTTTAGTACAATTTATAATATATTTACAAATCACTAGGGAATTCTTAAGCTCATCAAATCTGAATTGATTTCAAACAACAAACTCAAACAGTGAAAATCAATTTAATTTACAAGTGATACTAATTAATATAGTATAATATTAAATGATAAAAAAATATGAAAAAAAACACATTAAAATTAACTTATAATCTTCTTTTTTGATAGCTTGACTTTATAGTAAAGAAAATTTGACATAGAAATGCATCACTCATGAAATAAATCATTTCAATGGTTTAAATTCGTTGTTTGAAGTCATTCCGATAAAATTTTAAGTTAAGCACACCAAATTAGACTTGATGATCATTAACAGCACCCTATAGTTCTACTCATATCTACAACTATATACTGCAATAAAAGTATCAATTAATTAAGATCGAATCACCTGTTATATATATTTTACGAGTGATTTTAGTTGTAAATTGGCGTTTTGTTTTTTGAAAGGTAAAAACAGTAGAGGGGTAATGATACTCTGCGGATTGTCAAATAAAATATATTACTCTTATAAGTAAACATATACGAATTATATGAATAAAAAAAATGTTACAGAACCTAAAAATAAGAGCGCTTTTTTAATACTGTACTAAAATAAGATCGAGTTGTTAAGTCATTGGGTAAAGTGTATCCATTCATGCTGCGCCTGGTTTATCCTAAATAGATCCATTCATGGACAGGAAGTTTAATATATCAACCTTGATGGGTACTACTTTTAGAAAGTATATTTGTGCAACATGATCAAGAACAAAAGTAAAAAAAGAAAGAACAATCAACTGTTGTTAGGAAACATGATTTTTTTAATAATGAACAAGGAATCATTCAACAAACTGTATTAATAGAATATATGTAATTACTTGTTGAAATAATCATGACACATCTTTGATAATTACCTTTTTAATTTCCAAATCCAACGAGACTGCATGTTTTACATAATAAAATTTAAGAGAAAACAATGATGTTTAAACTTCTAAAAATATATAATCTCTACTGTCCCCTTGTACACTCTGCACAACATCAACCATTGGATTATTCATTATGTGAGATTAGGCAACTGATTTCATGTTGGCACCGTAGAGGATCTCTGCGGTCCCCATGCGCCTTGTTGGTTGCAAGAGGGAGATACTTATAAATAATAATTAATTAAGTTAGTCAATTACATAATGATTGATTCATATTAATAGTTACCAGGGTTTACTTTTCATATGTTGATTTGTGAAAATCAACCAACTGATCCTTAACACAAAACCAATCATTTTAGTTATATTAGTTTGATAAAACAACTTGAAAATTCTTTGTGGATAATGGCTTTTAATTGCACATAATTACTACTTTACGAATTAGTCAAGTAGGTCACACGTTATATATCTAGCTTTGCAAATAGTTTAGTAGGTCCCACGTTTTCTTGCCTTTCAAATAGTATGGTGGGACCCACATTCGCTCCTCTTGCAAATAACTAGATGGGGCCACACTGCCACCCTTGCAATTGCTCCAAATTGGGTCAACTCTAGAAGTAGTTGCATGCCTAGTCTCATGTAACAAAGTTGTTGTATGGCTGCCCTTGTAAATACATAATATTTGTGTTGAAGGTAGTTACATGGTTACAGTTGCATGTCTAAGGCCTTGCAACAAGCATTTTCGGACTTGTTGCATGCCTATCTCCATGCAACAAGCCATTTTTCTTCCCATGTAATAAACTCGGATTCTAGTAGTGATGTATGTATATGCAAATTAATTATTATAACTTGAGAAAGATAAATTAAATCCATATATATAGCATCATCATCATCAACATCAATCAGTTTGAGGTCTATAGGAGATATGGCAGAAAAAACAATAAAAAACAATGCTCTTCATGTGTGAGATCAATATGTTTGAAATTTAGATGAAATTTTTTTTGTAGATATTAAAAAGTCAGGTGACTTTACCTGAAAGACCGCAACCTCATTTTTTACAAACAAAAAATAAAAATATCTGTTATACCTCGTTGCATATTTGAGAAAAGAAACATAGTACTCTTAATTAAGTTGCCTGACCTTATATATATCTCATATCAATTTAAATCTACGTACTATTTAATTCAAGATAAATAAATGATAATTAAACAGTTAAAGTTTAGTATAGTTTAATTTTAGACTTTCAAGTTCTTTGATGTCAATTTTAGAAAAAAAACATGCTAAATAAGAACCAGCCTTTAATTGGTCTACAAGTAAAGGGCAACATTTTCCATGCATGCATGTGGAACGTCATAGATTTGAAACCTGGATAGAGATCCTTTGTGAATATTAAATATAAGTTGAAAGGCTAGATCTCTATCTATCTAAAAAAACATGTAGCTAACTATTAAAAAAATGATTATTTTGTATTTTTGAGCTATGTACAAATGGGAAATTGATGATTATGACTTGGAAAGCAAAATGAAGAAAAAAAGAGCATACTAAATATTGATTAGTTCCTTCTATAAGATCCAATTATTTTTGATCCAATATAGTTTGCACATTTGTATTTTCAAAGCAGGGGGTTACACTACCATAAATTTTATGCTAGTAATACAACAAATAAGCAACCATTAAATTTGTCTTGATTGACGTCGGTGGTGATTACTGTGCCAATGTCAACTCTTCTAACTGTGCTATTAAATGCTTTTCAAACTAGCCAACTCATTCCTCTAATTTCTGGGAAAATTTATGGAATATATCCTCCTGCAAACATCAAAACAAAATACTTTATCATCAAATTATGAACAAAATGCATGTCCTTAGACTCTTCTTTGCTCTTTTCTCTAGAACCCCTCACATGTGAACATGTTTAATTGTGAACACAACAATTTTTTTGAATTATTTAAACTATGAAACACTGAAAAATTATTATGTTCAATAATTCAACCAATAATTAATCATTTAGTATTTAGAGTTCTTAATTTTCATAATTTTATTTTCTAAGGTCTAAATATTGAAGCTTTTAAATTTTAATTATCTATGTCAATAAAACTAAACTAAAATTTTAGTATTTTTAAAAAATTCAAAACAATATAATTTTGCATCTCCGTTTAAAACACGAGTCTGTTTAAAGCCGGGATCATTTTATCGTTATATTGGAATTTTGATACGTACACATTTAATGGATAAATTTTCTGTAATCTTCATCACCTCATGTTTTATAAAATTTAGCTTCATATTTTAGAATAAAACTTCAGATAAAGGAGCAGAATGATATTTTCTTGAAGTCATCATAAGATTATTCAAATTAATTTGGAAATTCAAATTACGTGAGAGAGATTTAGGCGTTTTGAACAAATCAGCTTAAATAGGGTTACTTAAAACCGGGATAATATAATTTATTTGTAAGTACACCTTCTTTCATAAATAATGGCTTAAACATACAGACAAGAATACTCAAAAGACGTGCATTTTATATGGTTAACCCAGCATTCGTTTCTTGTTCAACGACGACTATTTAATTCCTCAATATTCAATACTCAATTGCTTAAAAATGGTAGCTAGGAAGTTTCCACACAAGATAGGGTTGGGAGTTGGTCCAATGGCCTTTGCACTGATCTTGCGTCCGAATGATGTTTTATATCGTTTGTTTGATGTGGAAAAAAAAAAAAATACAATTTTATACTATTTGTATCGATGAGGCAACTTTTATATATTTATCATTTGTACTCAAGTTTTTAAAATATTGGAGAGGTCCATTACATATATTTAAAGGAAAGTAAAAAAAAAAGTTACACTCATACATATATATATATACAAGTAACAGTACATTGTGTGTCTTAAAGAGAAAAACATATTACAATTAAATTGAGAATTTTCATATTTGATGTGTCGAAAACGGTGGATAACTATTCATAAAGGTTTTTTTATTTTTTTATTAGCGACCTAAGTACATTAAAATTTGTACAGATTAATCTTTCAAATGTAATTTTTCATGTAATTCTGTTGAAAACATTTAATTATTTTCAATTCCATATATTTCTCAAGTTTTATGTTTCTCTTTTGTAAATATAATTCTATCAATTTCAACTATATATATCTATAAGCATATGAAAAATATAAAATATAGTTGAGTAATTGGCCAAACCTCCATTTAAACACGGTTCTTTCAGAAACAATTTTCAATCAATCAAGAAGCAATCAAAAGCACAAGTTGGATTTTTTTTCTTATCTTCATCTTCATCTTTATATTTTTCTACTTATTTTTAAAATAAAATCCGATTAAATTTTGTAATAAAAAAAAGAGAATTTGAGAGGTAATAAAAGCCTCCATTTGTTTAGTGTACAACTTAGTGTTCAAACGAGAAATAAATAATTGCCTTATTTGATTTAAATAGACATGAAAAGTTAATTTTCTATTATGAACTGTTCACTTAATCGAACGATTAAGAAACAATTTGGACGAGATGTGGTCCAAAGGCCATCGGACCAACTCCTCACCCCACAAGATAAACCAAAATATTCAATATCAATATTGTTTGCTTGTACATCAACAAGTCTAACACAATCTTAAATATTTAAGGTAGTTGCCCTTAAGAATGCCTATAAAAGTTCCTCTATATCCTTCAATCTAATACATATATACTTCCCATTTTAATTTACATATACCAGAATGGCCACCACAGCAGATGGAATTAGAGCATACACACCTGCTAAAGGAAAACTTGTCACCGTGCTAAGCATTGACGGTGGTGGTGGTAGGGGAATCATTCCGGCAACTATTCTTGCCTTTCTCGAGTTAAAGCTTCAAGTAAGACATACTTACTCTCCCCTCCCCCTACTAAACCCCCAACGAGAGAACATTTATATAACTCATTGAGCATTATAAAACCAGGCATAGTTGACCATGTTAATTAGATGATTAGATTTTTTGTGTTCTATTTTGGATCCATGGATGTATAATATGTATACCTAGTTAAATTAAATGACATATGCAATTGAAATGTGTTAGTACAGGAGATTGACGGGGAGGGAGCGAGGATCGCAGATTATTTTGATGTCATTGCCGGAACAAGCACGGGAGGTCTTTTGGCCTTGATGCTGGCTTCTCCAGGCAAGGACAAGCGTCCAGTATTTGCTGCAAAGGATTTAACCAAATTCTACTTGGATAATTTACCAAAGATATTTCCACAAAGGTGAGTTTTAATTACAAAGTTGCTATGGAAAAGACCTGCGTAGGCTATGGAATATTTCATACACCAGTCATAACCTCACAACTTAAATTTTGTTAAAAGAAAAAGAAAGTTGTTATATATAAGGTATTGATTTGGTGACAACTTAAATTTTGTACAGCTTATAATCTGAGCTTTAGCTCGCTAAGCAACTAATACATCATATGTCTAAAGACAGTTAGTCATAAAATGCACTAGAGGTTAAGGAAAACAGAAATAAAGAAAAATTATATGCAATGCATTTACCTGGAAAGGAAGGTTTACCATTTACCAATTGGACAACGCACTTTTTTCTTTTTACTTCCCATTTTTGGGTTCATCTTTATTGTAATCATATTGGGCTTCTTGTCCCAGCGATCCATGTTTGTTTTGGTGTTTTATACATTGATATGCTTCTTCTGTTAATGTACTACTGAATAACTTTTCTCAACAAAAGTATAGTACACTTCAGAAGGAGATTGAACTAGATCTGAAGAAAATTGTTAATTGATGGTACGGTTGAATTGCAGTTTCTTTACCAAGTTCAAAATGATTGCGGGGCCCAAGTACGATGGCAAGTATCTCCACTCTATACTTCGACAATATCTCGGGCAATCAAAGCTACATGATACTTTAACAAACGTAGTCATCCCGACTTTCGATATCCAAATACTCCAACCTACCATTTTTTCAAACTTTACGGTACTCAATACTAATCTTCTACTTAATTCAGTGCCTTTTTATGCATTTGTTTTGTTACTTTTGCTTTGTTTGCAGTCTGTATATTTAGTGAACATTGCTGTATTGCTGAACCATCAATAGACAAAAACTTTAATTGTATATTATAGTGTTAGCCAAACCTTGACCAATTCCAAGTACCAGTAATTTAGTAACTACAATTAATTGGAGAACAAGACATACACGGACCTTTTCAAGGTTTCAGGAAGTAATAATGCAATTTTATATTATGGCTAAGAATCGATGTCAACATTTGATCGTAATTGGTTTATGAACTTTCTACAGTTGTTAAGAAATGAAGGAAAATGAGATGGTCCTGCAAAATATGATGCTAATGAATCTCATGATTAAGCTGTAATATTATTAATATGGCTTTATTTTTTACTTTTCTATCAGCTGAAATTTCAACCGCTGAAGGATGCACTGCTATCTGACATAGGTATAGCCACTTCTGCAGCACCAACATTCCTTCCAGCACATAATTTTAAGACTAAGGATGAAAATGGAGAAAGGGAATTTAATCTTGTCGATGGTGGTGTTGTCGCAAATAATCCGGTACACATATATTAGTAACTTGTGAACTCCAATATTTAAATCTTACGAGCAAATTAATGTGCACACAAAATTGAATTGTGTTTAAATGTTTTATTAAGTATTAGTTTAAAAAAAATATATACAGGCAAAATCAAGATTTCTTGTTTTATTTAATTTCTCAATTAAGAAAAAGATAGAATTAGTTGCTCTGAAAAATAAAATTTCCAACAAAAAGTACTTTATTAACATTTTTTGTTACAAAGAAGTTTCATTTATTTGGATATCGAGTTTCAAATTGAACGGTAGATGATTTTCACTTATTATGATTGTTAATGAACTGATATGTTTTTTTTTTTATTTAGCTATAAACTTTGTCATTTTACATTTTACATCTATATAATTTTTTTTGTTTGTATATGTATTTGTATTAGACACTGACTGCTATAAGCCAAGTTACACGCCAGATTGTTAATGGAAATGATCAGTTCTTCCCGGTTGAGCCTACAGACTACGATAAATTCTTAGTGATCTCAATTGGGACTGGAATAAACAAGGATGAGAAGAAGTATACTGCACAGCAGGTTTCCAAGTGGGGAATCTTTGGATGGCTCACTGAGAACGATACCTCACCAATTATTGACATTTTTAACAGCGGAAGTGCTGACATGGTTGATATTCACTTGGCTGTTCTTTTTGAGGCGCTCAGGTCTGAGAAAAGCTACCTCCGCATACAGGTAAACTGTTTAAGCTGTTGGTAGTTTTGTTATGTACCAAGGGATTCATCGATAAAAATGATGTTGGCAGACGCACAAGTATACATATCCTTGTGCTTCATTTAATTAATGGTTAGCAACATAACTCAATTTGTACTTAAATTTGATTAATGGCTAGCTGCTTTAATTGTTGTTCTTGCTAGTTGCTACTAGGTGAAGCTGGCAGTTGACATAGATAAATGAATCCAATATTTCTGTGATTGCTAGAGAGCATTAATTGTATTTAAATTTAGAATAATTCTGACAGTTATTTGAATTTATTGTCACATTCTGGGGATCAATCAGGATGACACACTAACAAGCAGCACAATTTCGATTGATGATTCTTCGATGGAAAATATGCAAAAGCTGGTTCAAATTGGAAAGGACCTTCTGAACAAGCCTGTTTCGAAAGTCAATATAGAGACTGGCTCGTACGAGGTGGTACCAGGAGCTGGTACCAATGGAGATATGCTCAAAAGTTTTGCAAAGAAGCTTTCTGATGAACGAAAACAAAGGGGCGGAACAGTGCCAATCTAAAATATCTATCTACTATTTTCTTCACATACGTACATTAAAAATTGTTGTAATTTTACAGAATTATGTCTACAAGGTTGTACAAGTAATTTTTACACAGTATATAGTGTGTATTCTTCTATATTTATCATGATTAATAAATTCTTGTTTTCCATCTTTCTATATATAAAAATTATGTGATAACTGTGGATTGAATTGGTAGAATATCTCCACAGATTAATTAAGCAATAATATCAGCAGAAATATCTCCTCAGATATAAACTATTTTAATAGAGAATACTATGTTAAATACAAAGAATTTCCTAAAAGAAAATGATAACTAGTCAATATATGTATTCCCATTTGCTGGTAAACTATCATTAGCACTTACTAATCCTAATTTAGTACTTAAAATATGGCCCTTGCTAGTAGAAGGAAGGTATTTTTTTTTTATAAGATGGGAGTTGTTGTGCTGGAATAGATAAAACAGAGGCTAGTAAATTGTATTTTTTTGAGAGATAAGCTAATTAACCTGTTGATTAACTTCTTTTTTTTTTGAGAGATAAACTAATTTAGGTGATTTTCAATCTGATTAAGTCAATTCCTACCGATTCATCCGATTCCAATTCTACTATTAAGGAACCAATTCCGATTCCGATTTTTTCTTCTATGGTTTGACTCCCATATCTCATCATCAAGCGATTCATTACAAAGTTATTTGGAAATGGCAAAGAAAAATAATATAAATTAATTACTTTTTTTTAGGGAAATATAAATTTATTACTATGCATAGATCTGGAGGATTAACAATTTAAACTTATTAATTTGTGGCGAATGGATTTCATGCTGGTATAGCCCAAAACAAACTAACCCGTTCTGTTCTCACAACAACTCATTACACAAAAGTTAACACAAAAATAGTGACAGGAAAACATTACTGTACATAGCTAGCGTGCATCGCTTATAATTTGACCCCAAGCCTTAATCTTATTAGAGAAGTCACCTAGACTACTAAAGCCTATAATATATTTAGGATAAATTACTCTTGACGAGCTGTTCTCTTAATAAAAGGAAAAATTGTTTGTTTTAAATTCGGTCAATATATTTCTAATTAAAGTATAAACTATGACAAATGTTACTTTGCTATTCCATAATTTGGGAATTACTCAATTTGGAAAGTACATGAAAAAAGTTGGTGTAAGAAAAAAGGAAAAAGAAGAAGATTCACTTCCCCTACTACTTATTACGTCAAGCGACGAGTTTTTTTCAAGCTATGAATTACTTTATTTTTTTTTTCATTGTCTTTGTAAAATTAATTTAAAATATAAACGGCCACTTTAGATTATTGGCCGATTATTTTTCTGAGTGATTCACCAATGTAACATTATATAATTTTTGAAGCATTTTAAAGATGAAAACATTACTCAAGAGATGAATATATGCAGTGAAATGAAGTATTCTATCATAGTTAATTTTTTGTTAATTTAATAGACTATAAATCTTATTTCATGAAAATAATTTTTGGCCGGGTTCACCACTGGGTAGACTTTTGCTTTTACCCGAACGGGTATGACCCGTTGTACCCGACCCGTACCCGTTACCCGAGGTACCCGTACCCGTGCCCGGGTATAGGCGGGTAAACGGGTACACGGGTACGGGTTTGAGATGGACCGGACTCATTGATTCGGGAACAAACCCGTCCAACCCGTACCCGTTTTACCCGTATCCGAAACCCGTCTACCCGCACCCGTTTTACCCGTACCCGCACCCGTTTACCCAACTAACTTTACCCTTTTACCCGTTTACCCTTTACCCGTTTACCCGTGACCTTTACCCGTTTACCCGTGACCCTTTACCCGTTTACCCGTTTCATTTGAAATTTGAATTTTTTTGCCGCCGGTTCAAACAAACCGGGCCCGGGCCAGTCAAATCAAACCCGGCCGGACCCACCCGGGTCAAATCCCGGTTTTTTTTTTTTTTTTTTTTTTTTTTTTTTTTTTAATTTCGAATTTAATTCCCCCCTCCAATTTTTTCTTTAAATACACCCCCTCTAACTCTCTTTCTCTCCACATTCTATCTCAAACTCTCATTCTCTCAATTTTCATTATTCTCAATTTCTCTATTTATTTTTAAAAAAAATTATATAGTTGTAATTTAATTCATTCTACAAATACGCAAACGGAATTACGAAGGTATCGAAATTACAAAGTTCGGCACCTCCCGCAAGATTTTTCCGCGAGATTTAAAGGTTAGATTTATTTTATGTTAGATTAATTTATTTTTGTAGAGTAAATTTAGTTTAAGTTAGATTTATTGAAAGTTAAGTAATTAGACTTGTTAAATTTGTTAAGTAATTAGATTTGTTAAATTTGTTAAATAATTACATTTTTTAGATTTATTTTATGTTAGGATTGATAGATTTATTGAATATGTTAGATTTTTTTTTGAAATTCGGATTTATTTTTAATAGGTTAGAAAAGATGTTAGATTTTTTTTTAAAATTTGTGAAGTAATTAGATTTGTTTTTTGAATATGTTAGATTTTTTTTTTGAAATTCGGATTTATTTTTAATAGGTTAGAAAAGATGTTAGATTTTTTTTTAAAATTTGTGAAGTAATTAGATTTGTTTTTTGAATATGTTAGATTTTTTTTTGAAATTCGGATTTATTTTTAATAGGTTAGAAAAGATGTTAGATTTTTTTTTAAAATTTGTGAAGTAATTAGATTTGTTTTTTGAATATGTTAGATTTTTTTTTTGAAATTCGGATTTATTTTTAATAGGTTAGAAAAGATGTTAGATTTTTTTTTAAATTTGTGAAGTAATTAGATTTGTTTTTTGAATATGTTAGATTTTTTTTTTGAAATTCGGATTTATTTTTAATAGGTTAGAAAAGATGTTAGATTTTTTTTTAAAATTTGTGAAGTAATTAGATTTGTTTTTTGAATATGTTAGATTTTTTTTTTGAAATTCGGATTTATTTTTAATAGGTTAGAAAAGATGTTAGATATTTTTTTAAAATTTGTGAAGTAATTAGATTTGTTTTTTGAATATGTTAGATTTTTTTTTTGAAATTCGGATTTATTTTTAATAGGTTAGAAAAGATGTTAGATTTTTTTTAAAATTTGTGAAGTAATTAGATTTGTTTTTTGAATATGTTAGATTTTTTTTTTGAAATTCGGATTTATTTTTAATAGGTTAGAAAAGATGTTAGATTTTTTTTTAAAATTTGTGAAGTAATTAGATTTGTTTTTTGAATATGTTAGATTTTTTTTTTGAAATTCGGATTTATTTTTAATAGGTTAGAAAAGATGTTAGATTTTTTTTTAAAATTTGTGAAGTAATTAGATTTGTTTTTTGAATATGTTAGATTTTTTTTTTGAAATTCGGATTTATTTTTAATAGGTTAGAAAAGATGTTAGATTTTTTTTTAAAATTTGTGAAGTAATTAGATTTGTTTTTTGAATATGTTAGATTTTTTTTTTGAAATTCGGATTTATTTTTAATAGGTTAGAAAAGATGTTAGATTTTTTTTTAAATTTGTGAAGTAATTAGATTTGTTTTTTGAATATGTTAGATTTTTTTTTTGAAATTCGGATTTATTTTTAATAGGTTAGAAAAGATGTTAGATTTTTTTTTAAAATTTGTGAAGTAATTAGATTTGTTTTTTGAATATGTTAGATTTTTTTTTTGAAATTCGGATTTATTTTTAATAGGTTAGAAAAGATGTTAGATTTTTTTTTAAATTTGTGACGTAATTAGATTTGTTCTTTTAATATGTTAGATTTTTTTTTTAATTTGTGAAGTAATTAGATTTGTTTTTTGAATATGTTGGATTTTTTTTTTGAAATTCGGATTTATTTTTATTAGGTTAGAAAAGATGTTAGATTTTTTTTAAATAGATTAGATTTATTTTTCTGTTTTTTACTTTCTGTTTTTACTTTCTGTTTTTTAATTTCTGTTTTTAATTTCTGTTTTTTAATTTCTGTTTTTAATTTATGTTTTTAATTTCTGTTTTTTGCTTTCTGTTTTTAATTTCTGTTTTTAATTTCTGTTTTTTAATTTCTGTTTTTAATTTCTGTTTTTAATTTCTGTTTTTAATTTTCGTTTTTAATTTCCGTTTTTAATTTCTATTTTTTAATTTCTGTTTTTTAATTTCTGTTTTTTAATTTCTGTTTTTAATTTCTGTTTTTTAATTTCTGTTTTTAATTTCTGTTTTTAATTTCTGTTTTTTGCTTTCTGTTTTTAATTTCTGTTTTTTAATTTCTGTTTTTAATTTCCGTTTTTAATTTCCGTTTTTAATTTCTGTTTTTTAATTTCTGTTTTTTAATTTCTGTTTTTTAATTTCTGTTTTTAATTTCTGTTTTTAATTTCTATTTTTAATTTCTGTTTTTAATTTCTGTTTTTAATTTCTGTTTTTTAATTTCTGTTTTTTAATTTCTGTTTTTAATTTCTGTTTTTAATTTCTGTTTTTTAATTTCTGTTTTTTAATTTCTGTTTTTAATTTCTGTTTTTAATTTCTGTTTTTAATTTCTGTTTTTAATTTCTGTTTTTAATTTCTGTTTTTAATTTCTCGTTTTTAATTTCCGTTTTTAATTTCCGTTTGTTTTTTAATTT